>JASVEL010004430.1:0-49435 GCA_032618575.1 Nicotiana noctiflora
TTGGGCCTGAGAGTCCAAGTATATACTGGCTGGGATAGGGTCGAGGACCCATTATGAGGTATTATATATATAGATATATATATATACCTATATTGGATCGGGTTGCACGCCGCAGCAGTATATATATTGGATCGGACTGCACGCCGCAGTAATATACATGTAATATACATGCGGGACGGACTGCACGCTATTATTGCGCTTGGGCTGTAGGAGCCCCTTCGGAGTCTGAGTCCGCACACATTCTCAGTGAGCACTGGTGTATATTATGGGATCGGGCTGCGCGCCGCAGCAGTATAAATATATAAATATATATATATATTGGATCGGACTGCACGCCGCAGTAATACATGTGTGGATCGGGCTGCACGCCGCAGTATTATAGTGCTTGGGCCTAGGGAGCCCCTCCGAAGTCTGTATACACTCCCAGTGAGCGCCGTCGACGTTAAATGGAGCGGGCTGCGCGCCGCAGCGGTATATGTATTGGAGCGGGCTGCACGCCGCAGCATTATACTTATTCATATCCTATTACCTACTTAAATACTTATACATTATAGACATAGGTATGTGTCTTCATATATTGAGATGGCCGTACACCATAGGGGTACGAGTGAGGGTTTGATCAGTGTGGGATCTTGTAGAGATAGATGTGGATTGGAGATCAGAGTACTACCACAGTGATGACGTACCTGTGAGGGTTGCCTTAGAACTGCTAAGTGATAGCACAGGAGTTCTTACTTTCAGTTATTATTTATTATTGTTACTCACTGAGTTGAAATATACTCACCCCACTCCCCTGCACTTTCTGTGCAGATCCACAGGTGCCCGAGAGCAGTTGAGACATTGTAGCTGCCGATCATTGTCTACTTTTGCGGAGATTACGAGGTAGCTGCCAGCGTCCGCAGAGCTTGTTTTCTCCTTCTTTATCATCTTATTGATTACCTATTTGCCTAGACTTGTTTGTATTAGGATGTTATTCTGTAGAGGCTCAGTCTCGTGACACCACGATATGGTTGGGACCGTATTTTGTATGCTTTACATTTCGCTTATCACATGATATGATCATTTACTGTTTAAGTTTAATTTGATTAATAACTGGTTGGTTTAAGGGATAATATGGTCGGGCTTGCCTAGCATCATGTTGGGCGCCATCACGACCAGGGTTTGGGTCGTGACAATCATGAAGCTACGACTCTATTAGCCTACGCATTTGCGAGATACCCTTTACGTTCGCGAGATACACTTCGCGTTCACGAAGGCTTACTCCCCCAATCTACGTGCTCGCGAGCCAAGTGTCGTGTTCGCTATGAGTATGCTCAGTTCTCCTCCCCTAGGTCCCAATTTTTCGTGTTCGCGATAGACAGGTCGCGTTCCGAAGGGTAATGCCACCATTTCTCTGCGTTCGCGACCCAGTCTATGTGTTAGCGTAAAGTAAAATTCCCTTCCTGCCCAGTTCTCCTTCGCGATCGCGAGAGTGACTAAGCGATCACGAAGAACAACATATCAAACACAAGATTCAGCAATTTACACAAGATTTTTCAAGTGCAAAATATCCAATAGGCTACCCGAAACTCACCCGAACTCTCGGGGTTCCAAACCAGACATGCACACAAGTATAAAAATATCATAGGGACTTGCTCGTGCGATCAAATTTCTAAAATAACACATAGAACTACGAATTTAGCACCAAATCACATGAAATTCTTAAGAACACTTTGAAATTTCTATGTTCACAACCAGACGACCGAGCCACATCAAATCCGTTTTGTTTCTCACCAAATTTTACAGATAAGGTATACATTTTATTTTGGACTTGTACGGGCTCCGGAACAAAAATACGGACCCGGTACCAACAAGAACAAACATTAACCAAATTTTTAAAACTATTTAAATTTTAGGCTTTCAATTTCATCAATAATTCATATCTCGAGCTAGGGACCTCGGAATTCGATTTCGGGCATATGCGTAGGTTGTATATTTCGATACGGACCCTCTTGTAGCGTCAAAATATAAATTTGGGTCCATTTACTCAAAAAGTTGACCGAAATCAAATTTTAAAGGAAAAAAGGCTTTTCGAAAATATGGCCAGACTACGCACATAAATCAATAAATAAAATTTTGAAGGCCTTGAAACACGGAATCGAGTTAAAAAACGTAAGATGACCTTTTGCGATGACATTCGAAACTTAGTGTCATAAACTCAAATTTCAACATCCTTGTAAATATTGTCAATTGAACCTTCTTATTCCTATTTTAATTATATAGCCAAGCAATTAAATGAGATATATGATCTAAATTGGTTGAATTTAACATTTCTTTCACTTGCTGTCCACTTTAAGCATATTGAACCTTGGTAGGGAGCGCTATCTCCCGAATGGAGAGTTACTCGGCATGAATCCAAATATAATTGGGCTTCAATACCGAATATCATATATCGGGTGGAAAAAAGAACACTCACGAAAAAGAAATTTTACATGGGAATAACTTGTTTCGATAACAAACTCAAGAAAAGTTTTATTTTGTGTCTCATACAACTGACACTAGTTGTATAAGGCTCCTTTTTGTCTCACAAATTTGTGGACTCAATCTTACACTTCCAAGTCCACAGAAATCTGGATCCACGCAAAGTGAGACAAAAATATTGCATGATACAACTAGTGTCAATTGTACGAGACATAAAATAAAAAATTTCCAAACTCATTATTGTTCAATGTGACTTTCTGGAATCTGTTTTTTAAGTACTTTTATCTTCATGTTAAAATGTTAAAATAACTTTTTCCAAGAAAAATATTTTTCGACAAAAAAGGAAAAACAATATTTGTCGCTTGTGACCACAACTCTCCGTTTTTGTTAAAATTTCACTTATTATATAGAAATAATTTATCTACTGCCTCCAGGGTAGGGGTAAGGTCTGCGTACACATTATCCTCCCCACTAAGTAGAATTATATTGAATTATTATACCCCGAATCTCACTAAGTGGGATTATATTGGGTATTATTGTTGTTTTATATAGAAATAATTTATCTATAATGCAGCAAGCTGATGCCTAAATAGGAAATGGCTCGTTAATTATAACTTAAAAATATTTGGACTTGATGAGACGATCTGCTCTCTTTACTCCTTGTGGAATATATTCCTTATATAGAGTTTAACTAAGTTGCTCGGATACGGGTTCGGGTGTCTGACACGGGTGCAGATCTAAAGGTCGGATCCTTCGAGATGTAAATTCTAAGATTCGGGGATACGGATCCTAGTGTGGATACGGGTGCGGGGATCTGGCTAAAATTAATTCAAAAATATAAAAATATCTCTAAATTTGTAAGAAATTTAGTGGAATACTTAGCATATCTTGTAAAGTGTATTTCTTTTTTATTCTCAAATTGTAAATAAGTAATGGATTGATATCGTAGATAAGGTTATGTTATTTTCTTCAAATTGTATCCTAGTTTTGATTCTTATTTCGGGAATCAAATTGTATCTTGTATCGAATTTTTCCGTCCGTTGTGGTAAAAGTACCCAAAAGTGTTTGACCATATCCGGTACGGATCCCATACCCACACCCATACTAGTGTCGTGTCGACACGGGTGCGGCACCTAAACTGAAGTGTCGGAGCAACTTAGGAGTTTAACATGTTCACTGTTTCTTTTCCTTCTTTTATCCTTTCTCTCTTTTTTTTTTTTTTTTTTGGGAGGGGAGGATGTGGGGGGAGGGGTAAAAGGGATTCTGTCTGTTTCAATTTAAAAAAAAAAAATTGGAATTAGGATTTCACCTAAAAGTAGAGACGAGTGCTACAAAATTGATATATCCAGTGTTCTGCGTGAATTTCATTTGAAAGAGACAGGCATTTAGAATACAAAGGAGACCTGGTACTCTATAAAAAAGTTGAAGTCTATGAATCTTGAACAGTTCTTAGTGTCGTCCACTTTTACGTGACATGCAATTTTTTCTTGTTATTTTATTTTTTAAAAAATAATTTACTTTTTGACAATGATGATATACGATTGAGAGGACTTAACTTTTTAAACTATGACTGTACACTTAATCTAGTAGCCTAATACATAGTACCGATTATACATTCTGAAACAGGATGAGACAAGTATGAGAGACGCTCACCTCATGCAATAACTGAGCCAAAATTTTCATCAGAAAGTTAGACTTCCACATACGATATGATTTTACGGTAAAAGGGATTCATGATGCGAATCCATTTCAGCGGCTGAAATTCAGCCCCTCTAACTTGAATCATGAGGTGTACCCAGAGGGTCACATGATCCCGTGAGCTTCCGCAAAATTTTGTATATGTACATGTATATATCATAAAAATAATTAATTTAAAGTACTTGACACCCTAAATATTAAAAGACTTTAAAAGGTACTAATTGAACAAAATATTATGCCCTCATAAGATAAAAATTCTGGGTCCGTCTCTGGGTGTACTTAAGTGTGCCCAAAGTCCTATGTCCTTAATTACTTAGCAGTTTTTGTGCAAATTATGTGTAAGATTCCTTAATTAGCTTTGGTTGACCGTCAAACTTCACCAATTCACCCTTGATTCCTCAAAAATCATCTTCATCGATGCCAAATCAAAAATTTGCGGACACTTATCACTGAAATAAGAGACATACTATTGCATATTTTTAGACTGAGAAAGATTTCTTGGAACTGTTGACAATTTTTGCACAAATTTTTTAAATAGGGACAAAATTTGAATAGTAGCATGGAATAGTCCTATTTGTACAAACCATCTTGCAAATGATCACAAAAATCTTTAGTCGAGGAACGTTGTTCTTGGGTTTTATGTTTCCTAGCTTACTTAAGAGTTGGAGGACCAAAGTGTAGTTTATAGATGTTAGGAGTAGAAAAGAGTAAAAGGATATTTTTGTATTGGTTAAAAGGTCGGTTACTCAGATGTACAATGTTAACTAACATTTTCCAAATAAAGAACACAATGTTCATCTTCTCTCTCTTCCTCTCTCATGGAATCTCAGTAATTCCTTCAATTTGATAGCAGTAATGTGGTAATTTGATATGGTATCAGAGCGGCGGTCACCTTAACCGTGTAGATCTGAAGCTTTCTCCAAGAAATTGAAGCTCAATAATGGCGGACAACGAGGTCGATCGATTACCTCACAATCATCCTCTTTTCCTTCGTGATTCTGATATGCCTGGAACAACATTGATATCGCTAAAACTCACAGGGCCAGAAAATTATGCGTTGTGGAGTAGGGCGATGAAAGTTGCGCTCCTGGTAAAGAATAAGTTAGGGTTTGTGGATGGAAGCTGCCTTAAGAGCTCGTACACAAGAGAACTAGCTAGACAATGGGATAGATGTGACGCAGTGGTACTTTCATGGCTAAGAAGCACAGTATCGAGCAAACTAGTGTCGAGTATTATGTATGCTGCAAATGCAAGGAAGGTTTGGGATGAGTTCAAAGAAAGATTTGACAAGGACAATTTGACTAGAATTTATCAACTTTTGATGGCGATTGCGACACTCAGACAAGGTACAGACTCAGTTACTTCATATTTTTCCAAGATAAAAGATTTGTGAGATGAATTGGACATCTAAGAACCTTTGCCTTCGTGTGATTGTGAATAATCAAGACCATATGTTGATCACCTCGTGAGACAGAGGTTATTGCAATTCCTCATGGGACTAAATGAGAATGATAGCCAAATCAGGAGCAACATTCTTCAGAGAAAGCCAATTTTTACTATAAATCAGGCATAATCAGTTGCAGTACAAAAGGAAAGTCAAAGAACATTGGGAGTAGTTGAAACAAACAAGGATCCCTTAACTATGTTTGCAGGTAGGGGATAGATGTACAAAGGGAAAAAAACTTGGAACGATCTGTGAACACTATGGGTATAAGGGCCATCTAAAGGAGAATTGCTATAAAATCATAGGCTATCCGGCTGATTTTAAAAGCAAAAAGAAGGGACAATCAGGTGGATACAAAACTTATGCTAACAATGTAAATGTAGAAGGAGAATTATATATAAAAATGTAGATACCAGGAAACTTCATGACAGAGGAACACTACAAACATTTAGTCAATCTACTGACTAAATCATCTATTGGAGAAGAATCCATTGCTGCAACAAGTTCATCAAATATGGCAAATATAGTATCATTGTTGTCTAATGTGTCCAATAGCAAGGTGTATGATTGGATAATAGATACATGTGCATCACATCACATAGCTTTCTGCAAAGAAGTGCTAGAAAGTCTTAAAGAAATTGAGAAAGGAAATTATTATGGAGTGGAGATACCTACAGGAGATAAATCAAAAATCACACACTCAGGAGATACTCATATCCTGGGAGATCAAAAGATAACAAATGTGTTGTATGTGCCAGACTTTAAATTCAACTTACTTATAGTGTCTAAGCTATCAAAAAAATTATGCTGCTTGGCTGCATTCTACCCTGATTTCTGTGTGTTTCAGGGTCTTTACAATGGCAAGGTACTAGGTATTGGTAGAGAAAAAGGCGGACTCTACATACTCAGAAGGCAATGAGTGTTTGCAGCTAAGAGTTCAACAAGGAAACAGAAGATACAGAACTATGGCATCAAAGGTTAGGACATGCACTAACAAACACTTTACAATAACTAGAAGACTTAAAGAATAAAATTGACATAGACTGGCACAAGCTATGTGAGATCTGTCCATTAGCTAAACAAAGAAGACTCAGGTTTCCAAATAGTTGTAGTAAGTCAGATAGTATTTTTCAACTTGTTCATGCTGATGTATGGGGCCCATATAAAATCCCAACCTATGACTTGAAGTATTACTTTGTGACAATAGTTGATGTTTTCAGTCGATATACTTGGATTTGTCTATTGCACTCAAAGAATGAAGTAATAGTAGTGTTAAAGAATTTTTTAGCTTTGGTTAGAAATCAGTTCAACACTATAATAAAAATTATAAGATCAGACAATGGAACTGAGTTCTTCAACATTCAGTGATATGAGTTATGTGCTTCTCTAGAAATTGTGCACCAAAGAAGCTGCTCATATACTCCACAACAAATGAGGTTGTGGAGAAAAAGCATAGACATATTCTAGAGGTAGCAAGGGCTTTAAGATTTCAAAGTGGAATACTAGTAAGGTTTTTGGAGACTGTGTGAAGACAGCTGTGTACTTGAGTCAACAAGCTGCCTTCTGACATTTTGAAAGAAAAATCTCCATTTGAACTACTGTATAAGAAGCCACCAAAGGTGGAGCATTTGGGGGTGTTTGGTTGTTTGTGCTATGCAAGCACATTACCTAGAGGTGACAAGTTTGCTGCAAGAGCTAGAAGGACAGTTTTCTTAGGGTATTCAGAAACACAAACGGGTTATAAAATGCTTGATTTAGACAGTAACACCATCATGGTTAGTAGAGATGTAAATTTCAAAGAGAAAGTATTTCCTTTTAAAGTTGATCACAATCATATGGACTATGAAGATATTTTCCTGCTTGACACTACGGTCATAGCTAAATCTACTGAGGGAAATAACAGGGGAATTACTTCTGATCAAACAACTGATCAAGCTACATTCTCTCAAGAACATGTAACCACTCCAGAATTTGAGTCTGAGACCTCAACACTTGCACCTGAAAATATGACACAAGAAGACCAACCAAATCACATACCACAAGCTCTGCCAGAACCCCATAATGCACAAATGCCTCAACCTGAACATGGTGCAGAACTTCCCATGGTGCAGCCTACATTACCAGTTCCTCTTAGAAGATCAGCTAGATGGGCTAAACCTGCTATTTAGCTAAATGATTACTATACTGGAAACTATGTTACTCATGTTTCATATCATATATCCCACTATGTGTCATATGATCATCTCCCAAATGCTTATCAGTCATATGTGGTAGCAATCTCAATAGAGGTAGAACCAGAGTCCTTCTCAGAAGCTTCACAAGATGTAAGATGGGTTGAAGCTATGCAAAATGAGATCAAAGCTCTGGAGGATAATAACACTTAGGAAGTGGTAGATTTTCCCTATGGGAAAAGGGCTATTGGATCCAAGTGGGTGTAAAAAATCAAATACAAGGCAACTGGGGAAATAAAGAGGTTTAAAGCAAGACTTGTAGCAAAGGGCTACACACAGCAAGAAGGCCTAGACTACCATGAGACCTTCTCACTAGTTGCAAAGATGATAACAGTCAAAACAGTGATTAGTTTGGCAGCCTGAAGGTGTTGGCCTCTCTTTCAAATGGATATTAATAATGCTTTCCTATAGGGAGACCTTTATGAGGAAGTTTATATGCATTTACCTCAAGGTTTTCATAGGAAGGGGAAGTCCAAAGTCTGCAAATTAACCAAGTCATTGTATGGCCTTAAGTAGGCATCCAGATAGTGGAACATTAAGCTAACAGATGTCGTAACAAAGGCTAGTTTTTTGCAGAGTGCCTATGACCATTCACTCTTTACCAAGAAGAATAATGCATACATTGTGATCATACTAGTCTATGTTGATGACCTATTGATCACATGGAGTTCTGAAGTAATGATACAGGCAGCAAAGAGACACTACACTTGAATTTTAAAGTGAAGGACCTAGGGGAGTTGAAATACTTCTTAGGTATAAAGATCATGAGATCTTCAAAGGGAATTCTTCTTAATCAAAGGAAGTATGTCCTTAGTTTAATCTCTGAGGTTGGATTGAGTGGAGCAAAACCTATAAGTTCCCCACTTGAACAAAATCAAAAACTTACCACAGTGGACTATGACAAACATGCATGTAGGTACAACTGGAGATGAAGTGTTGCAGGATATAGGAGGATTTCAGAAACTTATAGGAAAGCTAATATATTTGACCATCACAAGGCCAGATATATGTTTTGATGCTCAAATGCTGAGTCAATTCATGCAGCATCCAAAGCAATCACACCTAGAGTTAGCACTAAGAGTTGTGAAATATATTAAAGGATGTCCATGAAGAAGAATACTGCTAAAAAGGGAACCTATAGAACAAGTGACAGCTTATTGTGATTCAAATTGGGCAGCTTGCCCAAACACAAGAAGGTCTGTCACGGGATATATTGTGAAGATGGGTAATTCCTTGATCTCATGGAAGTCAAAAAAGCAACAAACTGTGAGCAGAAGCTCAGTAGAAGCTGAGTACAGGAGCATGGCAGTTGTGGTATCTGAATTAGTTTGGCTTGTAGGATTGATGACAGAGCTTGGGATTGAGATTGAAACACCTGTAAAATTATTTTGTGATAGCAAAGCAGCCCTACAAATTGCCGACAATCCTATCTATCATGAAAGGACTAAACAAATAGAAATAGACAGCCATTTAGTGAGAGAAAAGCTCAAGAGCATGTTGATTGCAGCATAACACATATCAACAAAGGAACAAGTTGCAGATATGATGACTAAAGCTTTAGGGACTGCACAACACCAATTTCTTATGTCCAAGCTGGGAGTGTTAGATGTTTTCCACTCTCCAACTTGAGGGGGGATTTTATGTTTCCTACCTTACTTAAGAGTTAGGGGACCAAAGTGTAGTTTATAGAAGTTAGGAGTAGCAAAGAGTAAAAGAATATTTTTGTATCGGTTGAAAGGTCGGTTACTCAGATGTGCAGTGTTAACTAACATTTTCCAAATGAAGAACATAGTGTTCATCTTCTCTCTCTCATGGAATGTCAGTAATTCTTCAATTTGATAGCTCTAATGTGGTAATTTGACACCAAGAAATACAAATATACCCTATTTTGGGGTAATCATTTGAGTCATACTCGCATTTCACAAAAATTTACAAATTTACCCACTTCGTAACACACTTCAGACATACGCGTCTGAAGTTTAACTTTAGATAATATTTGTATGGGTCAAAATCTAACCATAGTGGTCGTCCTCAATAGGAGTGATAAGGGATCGACCAAGTTGCAATCACGTCTAGGTGGCGAAATAGCAAAGGACACCTCGGTCGTTGTTGGGGTCAAATCGTCGAAAGCATACATCATAGAGAAAATATTGTGTTCGAGTAACGATGAAAGGTACGATCATAAGAAAGTACGTTGGTCAAAGACCATTGGATAAAAAGGGAAAGGAACCATATCTATTGGGAGGAGAGAGCTCAAATGAGGGAGGATTTTTTTTTCGAGAGGAGAGATAAGAGAAGAGACAGTTGGGTACTCAGGTTAAGTTGAGCACAACTTTCTCCCTCAGACGGACGGACAGTCCGAGCGCACTATTTAGATATTAGAGGACATGATGCGCGCTTGTATAATTGATTTTGGGGGATCATGGGATCAATTTCTACACTCGTGGAGTTTTCATATAACAAAAGTTATCAATCGAGCTTTCAGATGGCTCCATTTGAGACTTTATATGGGAGACGGTGTACATCTCCAGTTGGTTAGTTTGAGCCCGTCGAGGCTGGGATTTTGGGTACAGACTTGGTGCATGATGCTTTAGATAATGTAAAGGTGATTCGGGAGCGGCTTCGTACAGCGTAGTAGAGACAAAAGAGTTATGCTGACAGGAAGGTCCGTGATGTGTCTTACATGGTTGGGGAGAAGGTTCTACTAAAGGTTTCACCCATGAAGGGTTTTATGATATTTGGGAAGAAGGGTAAATTGAGTCCTCGTTTCATTGGGCCTTTTGAGGTGCTTCGGAGGATTTGGGCGGTGGCTTATGAGCTTGCTTTATCACCCAGATTGTCGAGTGTACATCCGGCATTTCATTTTTCTATGCTTCAGAAGTATATCGGCGATTCGTCTCATGTTTTGGATTTCAGCACGGTTTAGTTAGTTGGTGATTTGACTTATGAGGTGGAGCCACTGGCTATTTTGGAGCATCAGGTTCGAAAGGTGAGATCAAAGGATATAGCTTCAGTAAAGTGTAGTGGAGAGGTCGGCTTGTGTAGAAAGATATCCTCACCTATTTGAGGCTTCAGTTATGATTCTTGACTCGTTCGAGGATGAACGTTTGTATTAGAGGGGAGGATGCAACTACCCGGCTGGCTGTTTCATGAGTTACCGCTCTATTTTCTTTATTTCTACTTCTTTATGTCTTGTTCAGTTTTATTATATGGAAACGGGTTGATTGGTTCAGGTTCATATTGGTTTTGGATAGGCTTGAGACACCTAGTCTCTTTTGAGTAAGCTTAAGCTGGAAAAGTCAACCGGATGTTGACTTATATGAAAAAGATCTCAGAAGTGAATTCTGATGGTTTAGGTAGCTTTGTTAGGTGATTTAGAACTTAGAAGCGTAATCGAAATATATTTTGGCGGTCTGTGGTAAATTTAGGCTTGAATTGGCGAAACTGAAATTTTAACGTTTTTCGGTTGGTAGTGGAAATTTTGATATCAGGGTCGAAATGCAATTTCGGAAGTTGTAATAGCTCCGTTGTTTAATTTGTGATGTGTGTGCAAAATTTCAAGTCATTTCGGGGTGAGTTTTGGAAGACTTTTTGATGGAATGCGTAATTCGGAAGTTTTTGAATCCTTAGGCTTGAATCCGAGGTTGTTTTGATGATTCAATGTTGTTTTGAGTTTTCCGAAGATTGGTAGAAGTTTAAATAGTGGTATATGACTTGTTCGTACTTTTGGCTAAGGTCCCGGGACCTCGAGATGATTTCGGTTGGTTATCGGAAAGATTGAAAGTTGGAGAATGCAGCTGAAGTTGCAGGTTCTGTTATAACCGCACATGCGGTTATGGAACCGCATGTGTGAAAACTACAGAAGTGCAAGAAGGGCCGCAGATGCGGTTCGGTAGGTTGATTGCAGGTACAAACGATAGGTTTTTAATGAAAATCTGTAGAAGTGGTGGATTGCCCGCAGCTACGTACCGCAAAAACGATTATTTGTCTGTAGGTGCAGAAATACCTGGGCAAAAACTATATAAACTTGCCTTCGTAAAATTTGGGTTGTTTTCCACCATTTTTATCTGGAGTTAAGCTTTTTGGAGGGTTTTGAAATAATCAATGGGGTTTCCATTGAGGCGAGTTTCTTGAATCTAAAACTCGATTCTATGTTGATTTTCAGGTTTTTAAGCATGAAATTTATGAGATTAAGGGTGAAAAAATGGGAAGTTAGGGCATAAAATTGGAGAGGTAAAATTGGGGATTTGTGGGATCATTTGAGGTCCGATTTTGATGTTCGTGGCATGTATGGATTTTTGAAAGGATAAAGATTCTATTGATGTGATTTTTATCAGATTCCATGACGTGTGCCCAGGCGTCGGGTTTGATCAATTTTGGGATTTTTGATATAATTTGATTATTTTCGCATGAGCTTCGTTCCCTTAGCATATATTGATGTTATAATTCTAATTTTGGATAGATTCGATGCGAGTTGAGGCCGAGCCGAGAGGCAAGGTCATTGCGGAGTAGGATTTCGTCTTATTTAAAGTAAGTAATGATTATAAATCAAGATTTGAGGGTATGAAACCCCGGAATTTAAAATTTTTATTTTTGAAGATTTCTTGATTGATTCAAAGTGGGTGCTACTATATATTGCTTCTAATACCTTCTGGAAGTTCATAATGAAATTTGATAGTATTTGGAGCTGCTTTGAGGCAATTAAGATCAAACATTTTAGCTGAAAATCGAAGAAGAATACAACTATCCAATAGTATACTGCTACGGTATAAAATATGTTATAGGAGTATATAACTATACTGCAGTAGTATACTTTTATAGTTTACAATATACTGCAATGGTATATTGTATAATCAAAGAAGAACACAGTTACCTAACATTATACTGCTACAATATACAATATACAATATATTATAGGAGTATATAGTTGTACTACAACAATATACTATTACAGTATATAATTTATTGTTATAGTATACTATAATAATGTGTAATATATTGTAATAATATGTTGTAATAGTATATAATATACCATAATAATGTACTTATTACTCGTAAATTACTTGACTTTACCCTTTTAATTTGCTTTAAACTTTTACCTAGCGTGAGAAGCAAAGTGAAAATTCAAATCTTTTTTTTTTTGGCTTTGATTTATCTATGACTTGTATTCCAAGACTTCTGACTTCTACAAAATATTAATATACCATTGCAATACCTTGAATCTATGAAAATCATAAATTAGGTTTGTTGAGTTTGTGCTTATGTTTAAACTCAAAACAAGAAAAAAAAATTAACTCTTTACGTACAATTGTATATCATGTTGGTATAGCTATATACTATACTGGTATCATATGTTAGATAATATTTTTTTTGGTTGTATTAGCTATATTTAATTGGTATACAATATGATTTTTCTTTAGTAATAATATAAAAAACAGAATAATAAAAATAGTAAAAAAAGTAAATGAAATTAGACAATAAACAGAAAAAGAATTTAAAAAATTAAATGAAATTGCAAAAAGGAAAAAAGAAAAAAATAAGAAGAAATCGTGAAAAAAGAAAAGGAGAAAAGAAAGGAAGAAGCATAGAAATAAAAAAGAATTGGAGAAAAAAGAAAAATTCCCTATAAAAACTATTATGGATAGAAAATATAATTAGTTTATGAGTAGAAAAACAGATGAGTTGACAAAGATAAATAGTTTTTGTTCTTGTGGGTAGCTATGTCAAAACCTCTAGAATCATCTACCTAAAATGGCCCAGGCTTTGTTGTGGGCTTTACCGATGCTTGGGCCAACAATGTAAGCTCAAACGAAAAGCCCAATTATGATGACAAGTTTGGAGTCCAAAAGTTAGAAAAAAAAATGTGAATCTGATAATAAATTTTTTTCAGGTCGTTTTAAAAAAATTATATTTAAATATTACACTTATTATAAGTAAACATCGTAAATATTTCACTTAAAAAAAGAGTTTGAGAAAATTATAGTTAAAAGAAATATTGTTTGACTCTTCAAATAGTAAAACTTTCACATAAAATGAGGAGGGAGTATTGTATATTACTATTATATTTTTGAATTTAAGTTGTTCTAGCATTGATTGTATAAAAATATCATCATATCAAGTTACTTTAAGATAATTATATGTAAATCTCTGTCATAAGCATTAATTAGTAACCAGATACAAATGATCCACAAGTTAAAATTCAGTGAAGAAATTTGATGCACTAATCACCCATTTCCTCGTAAAGAGAACTAATTACCCATTTCTTCCTTAGGGTGTGTTTGTGTTTGGTATAACGGAAAATTTTTCCGTGAAAAATGCTTTCCAAACACACCCTTAAGATGTATTTGACATGAAGGATAATAATTTTTCTAGCAAATATTTTCATAGAAAATGAATGATTTTATCACTTATTTTTTCTTGCTTGGTTGGTGAGTGGAAAATATTTTCTATTGTTTGGTTAGAGAGTAGAAAATATTTTTTTTATGCAACTCTCCTCACCCTTCCTCCCTCTCCCCCCCCCCCCTCCCCACTTTTCTCCCTTGTCCACCCCTTTCCCAAGTCTCTAAAAATTTATACAATCCAAAACAACTAATGTGTTGCTTTACTTTTCTACGTGAAAACCGCAAACTTCTGAAACCGTAAACCTTATAATTTCTAAACTCGTAAACTTTCAAACACATAAACCTCTAAACTCATAACTTTAGAACTTGTAAAATTTCGAACCTGTAAACCGACAAATAAAAAACTTAAAATTAAAAATATATATAAAAAATATATTTTTTTCCCGAGGGAGGGGGGAGGGGGCAGGGACAGGGGCAGGGGGTATGTGCAGAAAAATAAAAAAATAAAAATTTAAAATTAAAAAAAAAAGTTAAAAAAAAATTTGCGAGGGTAGGGAGGCAGGGGGCAAGGGAGTATGGGTAGAAAAATAAAAATAAAAATAGAAATTTGAAAACTTTTTTTTTTTTTTTTTTGCGGGGTGGAGGGGGAGGAGTGGGCATTGAGGGTGGGGTTTGGCGGGGATAGTAGGGTGGATGGTGACTGAAAAAAAAACTGAAATTTAAAAAAAAAACTTTTTAGAGATGGGGATATGGTGGGGAAGGTTGAGAACGAGTTTTGAAAATATTTTCCCTTAAATTGATAAAAAAAATATTTTCCAAAATATTTAAGCCAACCCAAAATAATAAAATTAAAAAATATTTTTACCTTCATACCAAACACACCCTTAATTTTGTTGTCTTTTCAATATCTCATCTTTCTGCAACTTCCATAAGATGAGGAATGAGTTGCTTCAGTCACTCCAATGTGTACGTGTACTAATTTTTAATACAAGAAACCAAATATATTCTTAATTTAAATAATTAATCCCTACGTGGTAACTCTTACCTAACTAATATATATATATATATAACTAATTTTCGAACCAAACGAACCCTTAGTATTCTACATAACTGGCATTTGTGATTTTGATAAAAATGAAGGGAAAAAGAAACTAGCAGCAGGTAAGGTCACAAAGCTGCCTTGTACTTCCACCCCCACCCCCACCCCCACCCCCCTCCCCACTCTCCATTTGGCACTCTCAATCAAACTTAAACATTTAAGCTCTTTTTTATCTTCAGTTTTTTCTTCTTTTTTTGGGTGTATTGATCCTTTTCCATGCTGCTAGTTCAACCATTATGAAATTAATTTGACTTTTTGAGATATTATTCATTAAGAGGTGAAGGGAACGTCGTGCACGGACGTTGGCTTGTTTTTTATGTTGATATTCACGTTGATTCGAAGCACATAAGTTATGTTTTTCTATTGTAAATGATGAGATGCTTCAAGCTCCGTCACCATCAGGGGCACTGAAGCAAAAGTTTAAGGTACGAGTTCAATTAAATTCGATAATTTTGGTTCAAACTTTATTTCTATCCAAAACATTTATCTCAAATATACATACATACATATATATATATATATATATATATATATATATATATATATATATATATATATATATATATATATATATATATATATATATATATATATATATATATATATATATATATATATATATATATATATATATATATATTATTATTAGTTTAGTAAAATTTCTATATATTGAGAGGGTGACGGGATACATCATGCTTTGTCATTTATTTTTTACGGAGTAAAACTTCAAGCATGACTCATAAGTTAATAACATGAATAAATAAGTAATTAGGGTAGCATTAGGTAATTCATTATCTTATCACTATTTTATTCTCAAAGTCAAAAGATCACCAACCACTATCCCAAACCATGCACTCTCTCAAATTTCGTCATTCATTCATTTCTGACTTCTCTACTATCTTGATCTCTATTTTTTCGGGTGGGGGGGGGGGGGTTGCATTTTGTATATATTGAAGAAGCAGAAATCATTCAGTCTTCTTAAATGGAAAACAAGAAACAGTCAGAATTTTCATTGAGAGCAGTCCTAAATATAAAAAACTAAACATATGAAATGTCAGGGGATATATATATATATATAACCGTTACTTAATTAACCATAACCAATTGTTGACTAATTAACCAACAATTAAATTTTTTTTTTTTTGTTTGGTTACTGTCTTAGCAAGATTGTATTGTCTTTAGATTCCAACTGCTGGCGCTCAAGAATGAAAATCGAACAGGCAAAAGTGTAGCTTGAATGGGTTATTCGTTTCATTGTTAACTGAATTTTTCTTTAGTGTTTTAATTTCTTTCATTATTCCACAAGGGAAAAAACGGGAGAAGAATTCTTTTAATGTTCTCTTGAGAGATACTTGGCAAAGAAAAACCTTTTAAAATAATAAAAAAATAGCGAATAGAAAAATCGCTATAAAAAGACGATGCATTTATTCTTTAATTTGGTACGATTAGATATTAGCGTTAGAAAAATTAGCAACATCTAGTCTGAATGGCTTGGTAAATGCAACTTTACTTTCTATCTAAACTTGTTGCTCGAGTAATAGAATAAACTGTGTCTTGCTATGTTTGCTTTCGACTGTTTTGGTTATCACAACAGCTTGTTATCCTGCTATTTTCTATCTCATTTTTATTCGACATTACATGATTAAACATGGAATTTAAGATTAGAATTTGACTGTGATATTTCAGTAGTGGTAAAAAGGGAAAAAGTAAGATTAGAATTTGGCTGTGATATTTCAGTAGTGGTAAAAAGGGTAGAAATATAAACATAAATGTATTAGACAAATTAGAATAAATTACATGAAAGTCATACTGCCTCTGGTCCTCCCTTGATCAGAGGTCTCATGTTTGAGCTTTGGGTATGGAAAAATCGCTGATAGAATGTGCTTCTCCCGAATGGGGCCCAACTTATCACGAATCCGAATATAGTCGGAATCCAATACAAGTACTGAACACCGGGTGAAAAACTAGGAAAAAAAAATACCGCCTCTGGACCGATTAATGTTCTAACATCTTTTTAGTCCTATTTAAAAATAAATAATAATAACTTTCTAATCTTTAAAATAATTTAATTGAAATTAATATTTGTTAGTGGAATTTTTTTATAGCCACAAAGATGTTATAAAATATTTAACACAAGTTTAAAATATTTATTATCACAGCTATCAAAAGTTTTCATTTGTTTCTTTACTGCGTAACTATTCAAACTTTGTCACAAATATTATACGGAACGAATAAAAAACAAAACTAGGAACGTATTTATCCTTGAAATTGGACAACAATTGAACTTATAATGTGATTTTAAGGACACGTAATTTCACCTAATACCAATTAATGAATTTGATGATCAATAATAGAAATTAACAACGAGATAAAGCAAACTAGTATTGAAACGTAATTCAGCCCTCGAGCTTGAGTGCCCTCGAACTGGTCGGTACCCGAGTAGTTAAGAAATAAGCAAACTGATGAATAAGAATATAAGCTAGACAGAAAGTACTGTAATTTTTTATATGTGTGAATGTAAGGTCCTTATAAAATAATTGGAACCCTCTTTATTTAGTAGAGAAATACTATTAATGGCACAATTCTAATTACGAAAGTAAATCCCATTATTAGCCTAAACAACTGCCCTTGATTTGATATGTTCCGAGATTATCAGCATGATTTTTTACCAGTCACACATATCTCTCATTTTCATTATTATGCAGTCTTCGATCTTGCCCTATGTCTGTCCCATTTGGCCTCGATCACTACAAGCCTCGATCTTAATATGGATCTCGAATCCTCAACTCGGTACCCGTCTTCATGCCTCGTGGCGCAGTCTTTGATCCTTCATCCCGACAAATCAGTAACATTGGGTGAGCCAGATTTTAGCCATATACAGATAGTCCTCTCGTTTTTTGGAGTGTAATGACAAGAAACGAATTAATGCTTCGAACTTGCCCTTGATTTACCATGATGTGAGCATCGTGACGTAAGCGTTAAAGGTGACCGAAACGTCCCGTTGATTCGTATATCAAGGCATTAAATGCATGCCGGTTACTGTCGGCCATTATCGGTTCTGACCTGTCATCTCTATCCTATAAATGCGCTTTCTTTATCTTTGCCCAAACTTTACTCTTAATCTCTGCTCTAATCTTTAAAGCTTTTTACATCTTTTAAGTGTTTCCGTTCTGCATATTCTCCAGGTTTTGTTATCAACGTTCTCTCAAAACACCAAGTCTTATTCTCTTTTTATTTCTTTAAATTCAGACCCAAATTGGCGAAAACATCCAAAACTATCTCGCCGAAGTAAAAAACTTTCTCGTTTAAGCCGGCCGGTGAACTAGCAGCGGCGGAGCCACTCCTCGAAGAATTCTTTCCTTCGATGTGTGTCCTTAACTCCGATTTTAGATCCTTCTAAGTTCTGGGCCGATGTGATCCGATATCGAGGTACATATGCATAATCACCAGTGGCCTTTTAAAGCAAGTTAAAAAAGACTGCAGTTAGGTAGACAAGCATGTGGTGGTGCTCTCACCCGAAGTGTCAATCACTACGCATGCGGAGGGATATTTGAGTGTTTACACCTACCTTTTCACATTCAGTCCTCTAGATCCAATCAATGTGGACTTCTGCAAGAGGTACAAGGTCACCCGGCCTGATTCGGCCTTCTTTTTGGAGGATAGTGACATTTCTTCATTTTCTTGTGAGTAAAGTCGAGGAGCTTCCCTTCACCCTTGACCATCTCATTCGTATGTATAGCCCCCGACTTTATCAAGGTGGGCTGATAAAGCTTCAACGTTTGCCTTCGAATGTGGTTTCGAAAGAAGTCTTCTTGAGCACGGATGAGTACAAGGACCGAGGTTGGATGGGTTGATTTGTCCGAGTGAATACCTCAAACCTGATCCCAGCCGAGAGCATGCCATTTCTATAGAAATGGAATATAAAACGTGAGTATAATTTCTCTTTTTAACTTCAGTTTATTATCTACTCTTTTTAATCCTTTCTTAACGGTGTTAGACTTGGTGCAGTCGTTGCCTGGATGCTTGGTGTGATTCCTCATCTAGAGAACTAAGTGAAAAATAGGTGTCGACGTCTACACACGCTGAGCGCGTATGGCGCGAATCGTCGAAGGGTCGATGGGAGGCCTGAAGCCATGATAAGTTCTTGCATATTTCGATAACCTTGATCATTGTCTCAATTTCTCCTCATACTTGTTTTTCTTTTGCATGTCTCGAGAAAGATGTGCCGATGAGGCCTCCGTCTGGTGATGAGGAGACCCGATCCTGAAACCCGTAAAGGATAAGAAGAGAAAAAGGATCTCAACTTTCGAGGATCCAAAGCCCAAGAAAAATTTGGCTCGTACACCAAAGAAAGACAATGTCGTCCTACATGCAGAGGTATTTCAGCGGCTAAGAGAGGAAGAAAAAGAAGAATAAAATGAACACGATAGCTCCGAGATGGTGGATCGACTAAAAAGGAACATCGAGGCCCCAAAGGGCTCTGTTCCGGTGAGGGATGGAGAGATTCAGCCTCGAACAGAAGGGATCTTGGAAGAGGACCTAGGAAAAGTCCCCGAGTTATTGGAGCCTTAAGATGTCTCCCGCCGAAATGAGCAATGGGTATGTTCAAAAAGTCCAGCTCCAAGGCCCTTCGAAATGAAGAGAACACCACAAGTGACTCACTTGGGGCAATAGAGATCAGAGACTCCTTGCCACTTCCTTCATTCTCAGAAGGGGAAGTTCGGGAGGCTCAAAACATGAAGGCCCCTTAGGTAGAAGGCGCCCTCGGAGGGGTGGACCTTTTCCAAGGTTGTTTTGTTGGGGTCGACGATATCGCTGGCTCAAATGACTTGGAAGTACCAATTTGAATTAGGTAGTTTGGCCGGCGAAACTTCCTTGAGTTTCAGATTGACCAGCCAATTTTCGGTTCCCATTGTTAATCCTAAGTGCAAATGGACTATCATTATCACGATCCTAGAGGATGCACGAGTTTTTAACGCCCCATAGAGGTGTCCAGTTACCTTCAAGGTCCGTTCACCGAGGAAGATCAAGCTCTGATGGACGAGGTGGGAGCACTGTGTCTCTATGATGAGGCCCGGCAAGCTTTGAATCATGTAAGTCCTAACTTTCTTTGTTAACACCGGTCTTCATACTTGTGTTCTTCTCTCCTTACCTAATTCTTTCCCTTCTATTTGTGTATGCCCCGGTACTTCCTCATGAGGCTTTCTTTAAGCCGCGAAGAGAGTTGAGCCGATATGAGGCTAAAATTGAAGGGCTTACCGAGGAGAAAAATGCTCTCAGGCTTCTCGGTGAGCAAAAAGAAAAAGAAATCAAAGGCCTCCGAGTTGAGCTGTTCGTGGCCCAGAAAGAACAAAGCAAACTGACCGAGCAGGTAAATAAGGTCTTAGACTCTTATGCCCTTGATTTGAGAGTGATGCTAATGATTCAATATTACAGGTCCAACGGCTACACAAATGATCGTGCAACTCCGAGGAGAGGTAGATGAGGTGAAGGCGGAGACTGTAGTGTGGAAGCAAAAGATGGATCGCCTTACCTCAGAGAAAGAGGCTGCTAGAGCTTAGTTATCCTCAACTGAAAGCCAAATCCAAGGCATGAAATAGAAGAACTTGGAACAAGCCAAGAAGATTGAGGAGCTTCAGGCTCGGTTGGACACGGAGCTTGTAATGGCAAAATCTGAGGTTGAGGCGGCTAATGTCGATGCTGAGGCGATCGTGGCTATCTATCGATCTGGCGCTGAGGCCGCATAAGCTCGAGCAAAAGAAGTTTCTGATGCTGCTCAGACTCGAGCATACTAGGTTGCCGAGCATGTCAAGTGCCAGCCTCGAAGAGAGACTCTTGAGGATATTCATGCTCGTGGCTTTAACCTTGCTATCGAGATCGAGAATGCGTAAGAGCTTGAGGCTAAAGCCAAAGCGTTGCTCCCTTCTGATGATGATGATTCCGGGAGTAGAGAAGGCTTTAAGGACACATATATTGCTCCTGGAGAATATTAAGTGTTTAGGATCTTTTTTGTAAATTTCGATCTGGCCATATTGCCCTTGTAAATAACTTTTTGATAAATAAATGGTCTTTTATTTCCCTTTTTCTTGTATCTTTACTTTATTTTATTTACGAAAAAGGGTCAAATATACCCCTCTACATTCAAATATTATTTACTTGTACCATTCGTTATACTATTGGGCTATCCATATCACTATCGTCATACTTTTGAACAAAAATAGCCATATTTTGGATGGAGTGTCACGTGGCAGCACCAGATCAAAATGACCCATTTCCTTTTCTTTTTTTACCCAACCCGTTTTACAAAAACATACAACCCGAACCATATTTTTAGTTTTCAATTTTCTTAAAGAATTTTCCTTTTGTAAAACTTTAAAATATTTTCCATTTTTTAAACGGAGTAAATACTGAAAAGATTATGCAAAAAAATTATAAAATATGAAAAAAAATCATTTTTTCAACAAAATATTTTTTTGTAAAAACTGGAAAAAAGGCTCAGTTTTATCAAAATATTTTTGTTTTTTAAAAACTAAAAAAATTATTTCCAACAAAATATTTTTGTTTTTAAAAAATGTTTTTTTTTCAGTTTTTTTAAAGATTTGTTTTTGTAAAAACTGAAAAACACATTTGTATTAACCCATTTTTTCATAAAAATAGGAAAAAAATCATTTTTAACAAAATTTTTTTGGTTTTGAATTTTTATTTTCATTTTTAAAAAAAAAATTGTTTTGTAAAAACTGGGAAAACAAATTTGTAAAAATAGAAAAAAAATATTTTTTGTTTTTTAACAAAATATTTTCATTTTTTAAAAACAGAAATTTTAAAAATAAAACTAATAAAAGGAAAATCGGGGTCGGGTTGTGGTTTTATTTTTAAAACGGGTCGGGTTAAAAAAATAGAAATGGATCATTTTAATCTAGTGTTAGCACGTGGCACTCCGTCCAAAAATAGCAGTATTTTTATTTCAAAGTATGACAATAGGGATATATAACCTAATAGTATGATGGTAGGGGTATGGATTGCTCAATAGTATAACGAACAGTACATGTAAATAATATTTGAAAGTAAAGGGATATACTTAGCCCTTTTCTATTTTATTTATGCCTCATGAAATTACATTCATAGGATAGAGCGTCGAGCAATTTGGACTGAAACCGAACTAATATCGAGTGAATACTTGCTCGAACTCGAAGTAGGACAACCTTTAGGTCGTATGTAAGTAAGAACGATCCCTTGAACTCAAAAATAACATGGCCCTTGGTCCTTTTAAATTAGTCCGGTGTGGCCTTGAAAGAATGGTCTTTTTTCCTTTTCGTCTCAAAAAAGTTAAAACATATAGAAATTTGTTATGCCTTAGCATGAAATAAAGTTGTTCGAGAGTTCGAACAATCTGGTACCCCTTAGGGTTGTCGAGGATTGATGTTATCAAAACCCTTTATAATTTTGCCGAGGGAAGGCCTTTTAACCGATTTTGTAAAATATATTAGAAGGCTTGTTTTATTACGCAATCCAGTCGTCTCTGAACTGTGTTAGTTTGGCCATAGCCTTTAACTCGGGGTTTGCCTCTTGGACTTATTTCCCGATTATACTTTGAAATTGTTCGAATTGTCAGTCCCTAAGTGAGGTGGCTGTGACCTATAAAAATGAGGGTTTCCATTTTAAGGTCTTATGATCTCGAGATTTTAGTAGTTCGATTATATCGAATTTTCATACGACAGTCCCCGAGTACAGGTTAAGTTGTTTGAACTTCATTTGTGATCGGCCCTTAAGCATGTTACCACAACATACCAAAAGTATGAAATTGTAAAGTACAATTTTCTCTAAGGCCTGAAATATTTGGCAAAAAAACACTTCTCTCAATAGATTATACATGCGTACATATTTGTCGTTTGGGCTTGAGTAATCTACATGGGCACAGTTCGTTTGACCGTTTGGCCCTTACAAAGTTTCACCTATCGAGACACAGTCGACACGAAGTATCTTTCTTGTAACAAAGTCCACATCCGAGGGTGATGCCCCCCCCCCCCAGTATTCGAGGTTGGTAATAAAGCCTCGGATACAATTGAATTGCTCTAAGTTAGCACAAACAATAGTTGCATTAAAAACTTTGCCAGAAAACCCCACTTGGGACAAAACCGGTCTAAGGTGAAAAGAGTGAAACACGCGCTTTCAGACTAAAGGACTTTTTGATAAAGAATCCTTTGATTTCTTCAATTGAACACTTGTAATTGGTTAGCATAAAATATAAATGGAAATGGAAAAGGTCATACCTTTGAAGTAGTATCGCTTGAAGAGTGATATATTCCAATTGTTTGGTAATTGCTCGACGTCCATCGTGCTAAGTTTGTAGGATCCCATTCCGATGATATCAAGGATCTGATATGGTTCCTCCCAGTTCGGGCCAAGTTTTCCTTCGTTTGGGTCTGGAGTATTGAGGGTGACCTTTCTTAGTACTAAGCACCTAATCTTAAAGTGTTGAAGATTGACTCTTCGGTTGTAATACATTTTGATCCGCTGTTTCTATGCGTCTTTTCGAACGAGCATGGATTATCGTCTTTCAGCTAGCAATCCGAGGCTCATATTCATAGCCTCGTGATTTGTCTCTTCCGTTGCGTACCAAAACCTGAAGTAGGTTCCTCGACTTCGATCGGGATTAGAGCTTTAATACCATAGACTAAAGAGAATGGTGTTGCACCCGTACTAGATTTTGACGTAGTTTGATACGCCCAAAAGACCTCGGGCAATATTTCTCTCCATTTTCCTTTAGCTTCATTCAATCTTTTCTTCACATTTTGGTCGACGGTCATGTTTGTCGATTTGGCATGTCCGTTCCCACTAGGATGATACGGCGCCAACAGGATCTTTATTTTGTGGTCTTCGAAAAACTTTGTCACTTTGCTGGCGATGAAAAGCTTTCCATTGTCACATACGATCTCGACAGGCATTCTGAATCGGCATATAATGTGGTCCCTAATAAAGTCTATGACTTCTTTTTCTAGGACTTTCTCGAATGCCTGTGCTTTAACCCACTTAGAGAAATAGTCAGTCATAAATAAAATGAATTTAGCTTTACCTGGGACCGATGGTAGAGAAATGACGATATCCATCCCCCATTTCATGAACGACCATAGGGATAAGACTGAGTGGAGTTGCTCTCTGGGCTGGTGGATCATTGGCGCATACCTTTGACATTTGTCGTACTTTCGAACAAATTCTTTGGTGTCCTTTTTAATATCGGCCTAACGGTATCCTGCTCTGATGACTTTGTGAACCAATGACTCGGCACCTGAATGATTTTCGGAAGTGCCCTCATGAATTTCTCGTAGAATATAGTCGGTGTCCCCTAGTCCCAAACATTTCGGTAATGGTCCATCGAACATTCTCCTATACAATGTTCCATCCCCGGCCAATGTGAACCGTGCGGCCTTCGTGAGTAGAGTCCTTGATTCTTTAGGATCCTATGAAAGTTTCCACTTCTTTAGGTATTCGATGTACTTATTCCTCCAATCCCAAGTTAGACTTGTGGAGTTTATTTCGACGTGTCATTCTGCGATTACTGACCTTAAATGTTGTACAACAGTCCCTAGCTAAGTTTATTATCTTTGACCGACGACCCCAAATTTGCAAGGGCATCAGCCTTGCTATTTTGTTCTCAAGGTACGCATTGTAGGGTCCATTCTTTAAATCGATGTAGAGACACTTGTAGTTTGTCCAAGTACCTCTATATTCGATCTTCTCAAACCTCGAAAGTTTTGTTGACTTTATTTACCACCAGTTGGGAGTTGCACTTGGCCTCGATGACCTCCGCTCCCAAGCTCTTGGAAGAGACTTGCAATTCTAGCCTCATACTCGACCTTATTGTTAGTTAATTTTGAAGTTTTGATAGACTGTCTAATTGTATCACCTCTGGATGGCTTCATAACGATGCCTAGGCGGGACCCCTTCATGTTCGAAGCGCCATTTGTGAAGAGGGTCCACACCCTAGATGATGTACCCAATTTTAATAATAGTTCCTTTTCAACATCGGGTACAAGGACTGGAATAAGTCGGCCATGAAGTTTGCCAAGATTTAAGACTTGATGGTCGTTTGGGGTTGATACTCGATATTGTACCCACTGATCTCTACAGCGTATTTGGCCAATCGACCCAAGAGTTCGGGCTTGTGTTGCTTTCAAAAAAGAATTTAACTCCCACTTCAGAACCACAACACCCATTAGTCGTTTTGTTTAATGGGTGCTCACTAGAATCTTATATCAAATTTTTTATATTTTTGTTATAGCTATACCTAGTTTACGTCAAGGTTAATGGGTGCTTAAGCACCTAAAATTACCATGTAAATCCGCCCCTGAAGGTAATAATAAGAATCAATACTAGAATTAACTTATGAATTAATGTTATGTAAATGATAAATTTAATACATCTTTCGGTTTAATAAATTCACCAGATGCAGATAATTATGTTTCGGTTGTTTAGAACCTAACCCAGAATTGGGTTACCCCATTTAACAGAGGAAGTTATGTGTACCGTCAGAATTCTGGGTAACAATTTTTTTTATAATAATCATTCGATATAAAAGTGTAAGTTTTTTATGGAACTTATTTTATATGTTACACTTTACCTCTCTATAATAGTTTTTACCTACAAAAGCAACATCCATCTCTATAACACTACACTCTTTGTAAAATTATCCTATCTATAATAGTGTAGACTACTAAGTTTCAAGATTTGGACCTTAATCTATTGCTACTTGGACTAGATAGAGGATTCAACCGTTAAACTCTTAGATTGTCTTCAAGAGAAAGCTATCAAATACTTTTTTGTTAAAAGTTTGAACTCGAATCTTTGTCAATTCAAGCGTTATATCACAAGTAAGAGACCGAAATCTACAAAACAAGCTACAATTCTAGAGTTCTTCCATCAATCTTGAAATAATTAATCTTCTAAGTAGTAGCTTTAATATGAATGCCTTAGAGTTTAATCATGTATTAAGTTATGAATTTTAAATAATATAATAGCTTTCGATAATAATTACTAATTAATAAGATATACATATCTTTGAGTATCAAATTTGAATAATTTTCTTATCTTTTATATATGTAACAGTAAAAATATTTTAATATCAATTGGTGTTATTGGTATATACAATTATTCATTATAAAAGCTAAAAAATATTTAAATGTCAATTATTATTATTGGTGAATGCAATTATTCGCTATAAAAGTTCAAAAATATTAAAATAAATAATATTATTAAAGAAAAGCTTGACCATATTTCATTTCTTCGCAGCCTAATTGCCTGCGGAAATTATGTGGGGTCGTGTTTGTAAATCATAAGGTTTGACTCCAAATTAGCGGTTGAGACGCACACCGACACACATATAATTTGATAGTTTCATCCTACTGTATGTGTCCTTTCATGCCTAGGAAAATGACCTTTTTATCATTCCTTCCTTTTTAACCTTTTTGTCATTTGGATTATTGGTTCATTTTAATTATTGGGTTCAATTATAGGGTCATACAAATAGCGTCAGAACCAAGATTTCACTAAAATGGTTTAAAATATGAAGAATTGAACGCCTCCCTCTCGCCCAAATAAATGAAATGGGATGAATCAAATCAATAAGCTTTTTAATTGATTCAGGGCGCAGCAAAGCCAAATTAAATCAAGGCGTCGCCTGTCCACTCAACTCTGATACCCGAATCTCCTTTTGTTTGAAGTTTATTGAACATGAATGAACCCGAACAGACGTACCTGTCACACCTCCTTTTTGGCGCGCTTACCCCGAGGGATAAATGCATAAGGGAGTTTTTCCAATTTAAGTGACAATATTCGAAATGAGATTATTTATTTATTTTAGAGTCGCCACTTGGAATAAATTATGGTGTCCCAAGTCACCGATTTATTTAAATCCCAAATCGAGGAAATTTTCGACTTTCCAAATGAAGTCTGCGAACCAGAAATTCTAAGTAAGGAATTATGTTGACCTGAGGGAAGATGTTAGGCACCCCCGGATCCCGTGGTTCTAGCACGGTCGCTTCAATTATTGTAAATGGCTAAAAATATCTGATTTTATGCATGTTCAATACTATAATGCGATTTTAAATCAATCACCGCGTTTGGTTATTTTTAAGAAAAAGTGAACATTGTTATTGAGGGGCCCCGCAATTTTATTTCTTCTATTTAGCTAGGCTCGTAACATTTTTTTTTATTTTTTAGAAGGGTAATCCTAAAGTGACTACATTTTTTCTATTTAGTTATCCCCAAATTAAAAGAGAAAATTCCTAATTAATTAAGAGACTAAAAGTATGCAATATATCAAATTAATTTATGGAAAATATTCATGAAACAGAAAAATAAATAAACAAACATTTTTAACAAACTCAAAATACTACAATTTTATTTATTAACTTATTATATTTTTTTTTGTACAATAAAAGATAAAATACATACTCAAATCGTGATATTGTTTGCTATATTAAAATAACTGTTTAACGGAAGTAGACATGGCTAAAATCTAAATAAAAGTAAAAATACAAAATCGGCAATTAATACTTATACAAATTAAACCAATTATTTTACAACTAATTTAAACACATATTTTAATTGACTTAAAAGGTAAAATTTACCAATTAGAAATATTTAAAGGAACAATAATTTTCCTTAATTACTAATACTTATTTAAAGAAAAATAGTATTATTTATTCAAATCGAACCTAAATGCCTAAATTTTACGCCAAATAAATAAAAATCATATTTTATTAAGCTAGCTACATATTTGCAATTTTGGTTTATTAAAAAAAATATTAAAACATTAGCTACTAAACTAACTAGTTTTTTATTTAACTAAAGAGATGACTTATTTCTTTTTAATTACTCAAAAAACTTGGATAATGAAACATGCTTATACTTATACTAATTAATAACAATATTGAAGTGAATTATTAACATAAAAAATCTAATAGTTATGAGAAAATTCACACAATCCAAATCATACTACAATTTCAACTCGAATTACTGTTTCGAGATATTATTGATACAAAACTTAAAATGTAAAAAAAAAACAAAGACAGAAGTTTTATCCCGATCAACTTCAAAATCATATTACACCTTATACTGAAATTAAACGGTAAGTGCTTTTCAAGGAGTGTACCTGAATAGCAAGAGGAGAGGAAAATAATTAGTATAAGCAGTAATTCCAGCAGTGCAACAATAACAGCCAGCAATTCCCAGTAACAGACTTTCTAAGACCAATTAAAACTTTCCAGTAGTAACAAAAATCAACACCAAAACAGGCAACTAAAACAACTCTTAATTTTCAAATTCTCACTGTTTTTAGTATTAAAAACCTCTCAAGTGCGTATGTTCTACTCTTTCTTTTTTATCTCTGTATTTTCTTTTTTTGTATCTGTCTCCCTCCTCCCCTTTTTTCAATCTCAGCTCTTCTTCTTATAGAATGAAAAACACAGAACCCACACCCTCTTTTTTAATTAAAAATTCTAAATCTGTCCAACCCCCCCCCCCCTTAAAGTCCAACTAGACCCCTTTTATTTCAACCCTAAAATACCTAACCAATAAAAATATACCCCTACTCAATTATTTGAATCTTAAGAGCAGCCACCTAGTTAATTAATTAATTGCCCTTAATTACTAAACTAATATGCACAAAATTGTCCATGTGACCACAATTCAACCAAGCCTTTTCGGATTTGCTAAAAATGCCAGTTAATAAAGCTGCCAATTATAAACACCATATATACAGAGACAATTGCCCTTTTGACGCCACATTATCATTGTTTCAAAATCAAACACATTCGAAATAGCAAACTAGGAAGGCAAAAAGTATAGAGAAGAAGATATGATTAACCAATACACAAATAAAACACAAACAACAACAACAACAAAAATCACGCGAAACTTTGCATACCGAAATCAATCTGCCGAGGATAAACAACAACAAAAATCTCACATGTCCTCTCTTTTTCTCTATGACGATACAACTAACTTGTACATATGCATGTGTATCAGAAAGGTTAATGTTCATTGATGATGCAACTCATAATAGATAACAAATTAAACAATGATAAACCTTTTCTAACAACCACAATAAAACATCTAACTGACTTGAATAACCAGATTTGATTGCCTTGGAACAACTAACAAGCAGACAAGAGTTACTCTTCCAAATTATGAAACTTTCATCAACTCATTTCTCAAAATCAAACGGTTCGTAACAAAACCTCCGGCACAACAATAAAAAAAATTGATATCCGATGGAACTCGAAACCATACTCAAACGGTAGCTCAGCCAACGATCCGGCGGCCGCTACCTAATGGTGTGGTCGGCGTCGGTTGGAGAGACGGAAGAAACAGAAGCGGCGGCTGTGGTCGGCGTTTGTGTGGCAGTGACGACGAAACAATAGGTGGTCGGCTGGTATTGGGGAAGTTTGTCGGCGACTGGTCGACGGAAATGGTGTGAGGCTGGTAGTTGTTTTGTCGGCAGCTTGGTGTGAGTGGTGTGCGGCGTGAGAGTGGGAGATGGAAGAAACGGCGGCGGCTTTGAGGAAAGTGGTCGCCGGAAATGGCGACGGTGGAGGGGTCTGTTAGGGTTACTGGCGGCGGAGGCTGTTCTTCAGTTAGGTGGGGTGGGTAGCTGTTGTTTGGACGGCGTCGCTGGTCGGAGTGATCGCCGGAAATGGCGGAAAAGCTGGGGTAGCTGGTGGCGGCTGGATGAGAGAGGGAGAGAAGATGAGGGGTCTTTAGGGTTAGGCAAAAGGGGAATGAAATGGGAAAATAGGGTTTTGAGGGTGTTTTGGGGTATTAAAATTTAAGATTTAATATGAACCGTTGGATTAAGAGATCCAAAGGTCAAGATTAAAAATGGAAATGGGGTTGGTTGTGGGTTGGACTGGGTCATGGTCTTGGCAAAATTGGGCTGGGTGAAGGATTTGAACCCTTGGGCTTGTGATTTCAAATTAAAGAATGGCCCAATCCGATTTTGACTTCAATTAAATCTATTTTGCTTCATTTTTTCTTTGTTTTATTTTAAGAATTAAAACTAAAATCAAAATTTTAATTACAAAAATAAATTAAACACACAATTACTAATTAACTCTAAGTAGTATTTTTTCACAAACACTTAAACATCAAACCGCACAATATTGACTAAAAATGCAAAGATAACAAAAATTACTTAATTAAATCCTAAATTCAAAAATGCAAATATATATATATATATATATATATATATATATATATATATATATATATATATATATATATATATATATATATATATATATATATATAATAATATATATATATATATATATATATATATATATATATATATATATTGTATATTTTAACAAATAAACATGTATGGACAAAAAATGCGAATAATAATTAAGAAAATTAAACAAAATTTTAAAAAAATCATGCACAACACCAACATACAATAATTTTGGATCTAAAAATACTAACAAATACGGACAAGAACAAAAATTTGAAATCGACTAACCGGATTGAGACAAACGATCAGTCGTCCAGATTCATTATATATATATATAAACATATATACATATACACACAGAAGAAGAAAAGGAGCATAATGGCAATGAAAACATAGGTGGGGAGTGGCTCCCGGATTACTGCCTGGCGGTTGTTTTTGGGAAACATTCCGGCGGGTGTTATTGGAGAGTTGAAGAAAAAAAAGAAAGAATGGTGTTTAAGGGTTGTGGCGGCTAGGGTTTGTGGAGTGTATAATGGCTGGTCTCTACTGAGACCAAAGCCTTATATACTCGGAGCCCTCAAGATGATTCTGGCCGTTGGATCTCTGATGATCAACGGTCGGGGCTTGGCCTAATCAAACGATGCCGTATTGACCCATATGAGGCCACCGGTCTCCTCCGTAGGATCATCTGGATTGGGGAGTTGAGATCAAGTCCCTCATATTAATTAACCATTAAAAATCCGTTAATAATCTCAATCGTTAGATCTGAGGAAATAAACGGCTGAGATTCTATCAATTTAAATAACTGGACCGGATCTTTTGGGCTAAAACATTGGGCCACAATTCAGACATAATCTTGGCCCCAATTCTTATTACGCCTGTATATATATATTTTTATTATTTAATTATTTAAATAAATAAATATGCACAGATAAAAATGCAAATAATACAAGAAAATAACACAAAATTCACAACAATCGCAAGAAAACTAAAAATTATTTTATTTTGAATCTTTGGGAGTATTTCTCTTATAGGGCAAAAATCACGTGCTCACAAGTTGCCCCTCTTTGCCCGGAAACGCGAAGAGTTTTTGTGCAAAGAATGATGAGCAAGTACGAGCGATTTTTGTCCGTTCGAGCACTCCGTGTGAAGCATTTTGGAAAGATTTTGACCGAGCCTTTGCTTCGGGAGGCTTCCTACATATCCTGAGCTGAACAGGAATCAGGTCAATGTAGTTCGGGAAGATTTGGTAGCTGGGACTACCGTGGACTAACACTTTGATGTTACTGTTGCTACCGTTGCTGTTCTTACTGCTTACTGCTTACTGCTTACTGACCTCCTTATTACACCAAAAGAGAAATTAAAGCTAAGCTAGCCATGCTATCAACTATGGGTTATAAGATTCCCATCTATAATTCTCTTGAAAAACTTGATCTTGAATCTTAGCTGATTTGTTGTAGACCTCGATCTGAATCTTGATGCTCAACAAGTTGTACGTGCTTGTTTATTTTTGTAGCATTGAGTGAAACGGATTCGGCGGAGCTTGTTACTTCAATCAGCTTTTGAGCAATCCGCGCCTTTGTTTTATTCCCACGTTTGAACTCTTTTCTTTTGGTTCTTTTCTTCTTTTCTTCATTCTGGATTGATGTTCCATTTGTAGGTTATCTCGAACCTTGCATCCCGAGGTCAAACCTATTCAGACAACAAAACAAACAAACGAACGAAATTTTTCTGCCCCAGTTTTGCTAGGAAAATTTCGTGAGTTAGTTGTGACACAAAAAGTGATTAAAAAGACTCTTTGGTATTGGGTAAAAATCATGGTTTCACAAACGTTCAATGGCTTTCCTGGTCGGGATTTTGTAGAAGAGTTTCACGACTTTTCGGCGGAATTCAAACAATATCTAACGGTTTTTTGGCGCCAGACCCTCGGTTTTTGGGCGGGGTAAAAGTAAATAGCTCGCTGGTTTTTCGGTAGGGAGATCCTCGGTTTTCGAGCCGAGGGATAAAAGTTTCACGGCTTTACGGCGAATTCAAACAACATCTAACGGTTTTATGGCCGTCGGATCCTCGGTTTTTGGCGGGGTAAAAGTAAATGGCTCCGCGGTTTTCACTGGTGGGAGATCCTCGGTTTTCGACCGGGGATAAAAGTTTCACGGCTTTACGGCCGGAATTCAAACAATATCTAACGGTTTTTTGGCCGTCGGACCCTCGGTTTTTTGGCCGGGGTAAAAGTAAATGGCTCGCAGTTTTCGGTGGGAGATCCTCGGTTTTACGACCGGGGATAAAAGTTTCACGGCTTTCGGCCGGAATTCAAAGAATATCCAACGGTTTTTGGCCGTCGGATCCTCGGTTTTTGGCGGGGGTAAAAGTAAATAGCTCGTGAGTTTTCGGCGGGATCCTCGGTTTTCTGGCCAGGGATAAAAGTTTCACGGCTTTACGGCGGAATTCAAACAACATCTAACGGTTTTAGGCCGTCGGATCCTCGGTATTTTGGCGGGGTAAAAGTAAATAGCTCCACAGTTTTGGGCGGGAGATCCTCGGTTTTCGACGGGGTCCAAACAGATATTGGAGTGATATGATTTGATTCTCTTTTTTTTTTTTCATTTTCTTTTCTTTTATTCTTCCTTTTGGGCCTTCTTTTAGGCTTTCTTTTTAACCATCAACAAATGCATAAGATAAAGCTCTAAAAGAAACTTCCCTTTTATGTGCTTTCCTTGTTCCAAAGCCATTTCAATGCTTGCGTACTTCACTTCTTTGAGTTGTACCTTCTTCTTGCACAATTAAACAGACCTGCTTTCAACAAAGAACATTTTATCAATTGAAAAAGTGGTTGACTTTGCGGCCTTGATTATCTTCATTGCTTGATCGTTTCCCCATTTCCATTGAGAAGTTTGCTACCAATTGTCTTTGGGGTGACTTCCTTTCAAACTGACCGGGTTCATTCCCGGAATTCCATGAGGATTTTCCGTGTGGGTTCTATCCTTCTGCCTTATTCCGTCTCTTCTAAGACCTTAGCCTTTGATTTTCGTTTTCTTTTCTAAACTCCGTTTCTTTGGAAACAATCGATCATTACGATCCAATCGTGGATTGTATCAATACACCACTGAGGCTATTTTTCTTTTCTTCTTTACCAGGCGGAGTCCTGTAAAACCGGTCCTGTCACCTTCCTTCGTAATAGTTTCAGAATTAAAATTAAACCGAAAGGGATTCAAAGAAAAGAATGAACAAAGAATGGAAAACGTATCGAAGATAGAGGAGTCCCTTTCGGGGAAAAAGAAGGACTTATCTGAGGTACATGCTGACTTTAACCAACATGACATGCTTCTCGGACTAGATGCTTGATCGTCACAAACTCCCCTTTTCTTATGAACCAAAACGGGTCTATGTTTCCGAGCTAAGGAGCCGTGCCGGGACTTCTTGTGGTGAAACAACCTTTTCGGTTGATAGTGCCCTTTTGCGGGTTTTCGCCAATCGACCTCTCTCATTTCTCTTCTTACCATCGCCAGATAGCACTCTTTGCGAGTTTTTACTAACAGGCTCTCTCATTTTAACTTCTTTACTTCCATCGTCTTATGGTGCCCGAAGGTTTTCACCAATAAGACTCTCTCATTTTATTTCTTTTCATTCCGGGAACTTCGGACCGCAACAATGATGTTTTCACAGCTTCCAATCGATCTTGAAGGACTTGTACTCGGTTTGGGCAACAAGAATTGTGGACAAAAATTACAACTTTGGAATTATCTCGACGGATCTGCCCCAGTTTCATTTTTTTTTTTTTTTTTTTTTTGGGAAATTGGGATTTTGGTTTGGTGTGACTGAACCTCAGGGAGAGGTTGCCTACGTATCCTTTCGGAATCAAGTCAGAACGTAGTTCAGAAACTTTGTTTTGTTTTGTTTTGTTTGGTTTTTGGTTTTTGGTTTTATTTTTTTTATTTTTTTTATTTTTTGTTTAAATTTTTTTATTTTATTTTATTTTTTATTTTTGGATTCCAAAGAGGGTAGTCAAAGAAAGGTAACCGGCTCAAAGGGTTTACAAAAGGGCTGGTAGTGTTTGGATAGCGGGAATAAGAGCCTTCAATCATTTCGACTTGTAAGGACATCATTGAAGCGAATTCAGACATAATACCTTTTTCACAGCATCTGCATTCACAGCTGTTTCAGGATCTTTTCCTTCCATGTCTCCCAGGTATAACGCTCCTCTCGGCAGTATCTTCCTGATGATGTATGGTCCCTTCCAATTAGGAGCGAATTTTCCTTTCGCTTCTTGGTGATGTGGAAGAATGCGTCTTAAAACCAACTGACCTACTTCGAAATTGCTTGGTCGTACTTTCTTGTTGTAAGCACGAGCCATTCTTTGTTGGTACAGTTGTCCGTGACAGACTGCAAGCCATTCGCTTTTCATCGATCAAAGTTAATTGCTCCAAACGAGTCTTAACCCACTCGCTATCTTCAATCTCCGCTTCAACAATCGTACGAAGTGAAGGAATTTCTACCTCTGCCGGTATCACGGCCTCGGTCCCATAGACCAGCAGGTATGGAGTCGCTCCTACCGATGTGCGTACTGTAGTACGGTATCCCAGTAAAGCGAACGGTAATTGTTCATGCCATTGTCTAGAACTTTGGATTGTCTTTCTCAAAATCTTCTTAATGTTTTTGTTCGTTGCTTCCACGGCACCATTGGCTTTGGGCCGATAAGGAGTGGAGTTCCTATGCGTTATTTTGAATTGCTCGCATATTTCTTCCATCAAATGACTATTCAGATTCGCAGCAATGTCTGTGATAATAGTTGCAGGTATACCAAAACGACGGATAAGATTTGAGTGTACAAAATCCACCACAGCTTTCTTAGTGACTGATTTGAGAGTGACGGCTTCAACCCATTTCGTGAAGTAATCGATAGCCACTAGTATGAATCGGTGTCCATTCGAAGCTTTTGGCTCAATCGGGCCGATGACATCCATTCCCCAAGCGACAAATGGCCATGGCGCTGACATAGGATGTAGCTCAGTTGGAGGTGCATGAATCAGATCTCCATGTACTTGACATTGATGGCATTTTCGGACAAAACCGAAACAATCTTTCTCCATGGTCATCCAATAATAACCTGCTCGAAGGATTTTCTTGGCTAAGACATACCCATTCATATGAGGCCCGCATACTCCTGCGTGTACTTCGTGCATGATTCTTCCTGCTTCTTCGGCATCAACACACCTTAAAAGGTTAAGATCTGGGGTTCTTTTATACATGACCTCGCCGCTCAAGAAGAAACCTCCTGCATGTCGCCTAATGGTCCTCTTTTGATCTCCAGTAGCATGTTCGGGGTACTCTTGTGTTTTCAAAAATCTCCTGATATCGTAATACCATGGCTTGATGCTTGGTCCTTCTTCGATTGCATTGCAATAACCGTGGCTTTCCCTGATTTGGATTTCCAAGGGATTGACATGGGCGTTGCCCGGATAAGGTAGCATGGAAGCTAAAGTGGCAAGTGCGTCAGCTAGTTCATTGTGACATCGTGGGATATACCTGAACTCTATCGATGCAAATCGTTTGCCAAGAATATTCATGTGATGTCGGTAAGGGAGGAGTTTAACGTCCCGAGTTTCCCATTCACCTTGAGATTGTTTGATAATTAGATCTGAATCTCCCATGATCAACAATTCTTCGACGCACTGATCAATTGCCATGTTCATACCCAGGATACAGGCTTCATACTCAGCCGTGTTGTTCGTGCAAAAGAAACGGAGCCTAGCGTGGCTGGGTAATGCTGACCAGCAGGAGAGATCATGATTGCCCCAATCCCTACACCTTTAGCGTTTACCGCCCCATCGAAAAACATTTTCCAAGCATGAGTGTCTTCTGAAACAACTTCTGTCGTATTTATCTCGTCATCAGGAAAGTAGGTATTCAATGGTTGATACTCTTCGTCGATCGGGTTCTCGGCCAAATGGTCTGCTAATGCTTGAGCCTTCATTGCCGTGCGAGTGACATAGACTATGTCAAACTCAGTGAGCAGGATCTGCCATTTTGCCAATCTTCCGGTGGACATCGGTTTCTGGAATATATACTTCAAAGGATCCAACCGAGTAATGAGGTGAGTCGTATGGGCTTGGAGGTAGTGTCTCAATTTCTGAGCGACCCAAGTTAAAGCACAACACGTTCTTTCCAACAAAGTGTACTTGACCTCATAACTAGTGAATTTCTTGCTCAGGTAGTAAATCGACTGCTCTTTCTTCTCTGTCGCATCACGTTGTCCGAGGACACAACCAAAAGAATTTTCCAAGACTGTTAAATACAAGAAAAGAGGTCTCCCTGGCTCTGGCGGGATTAAGACTGGAGGGTTCGACAAATATTCTTTGATTTTGTCAAAAGCTTCTTGGCATTCAACTGTCCATTTGATTGCAGTGTCTTTCTTCAACAACTTGAATATGGGTTCACATGTGGAAGTCAACTGAGCGATGAACCTACTGATGTAGTTCAGTCGGCCTAGAAGACTCATTACATCTTTCTTTGTTCTGGGAGGAGGTAAATCCCGGATGGATTTTATCTTTGTGGGATCTAATTCAATACCTCTTCTACTGACTATGAAACCCAAAAGTTTACCTGACGGGACTCCAAAAGCGCATTTGGCTGGATTCAACTTCAAATCGAACTTCCGCAACCTCTCGAAGAATTTCCTCAAGTCTCGCACATGATCGCCCTGAGTTCTGGATTTGATGATCACATCGTCCACGTACACCTCTATTTCCTGATGCATCATGTCGTGGAAAATGGCAGTCATAGCTCTCATGTATGTTGCTCCCGCGTTTTTCAAGCGAATGGCATGACTCGGTAACAGTAAGTCCCCCAAGGTGTGGTAAAAAGCAGTCTTCTCCGCGTCCTCTTCATCCATCAACACTTGATGATATCCCGCATAACAATCCACAAACGACTGTATCTCATGTTTGGCACAATTATCAACAAGGATGTGGATGTTCGGTAAAGGAAAGTTATCTTTAGGACTCGCTTTATTCAAATCTCGGTAGTCAACACACACTCGAGTTTTTCCGTCCTTCTTTGGCACGAGCACAACATTAGCCAACCACGTGGTGTATTGTACCACTCGAATTACCCCTGTTTTCAACTGCTTAGTGATTTCTTCTTTGATTTTATCACTGATGTCAGTCTTGAACTTTCTTCTGTTGCACTGGGCGACAGTCAGGGTAGATTGGTAATTTGTGCACCACTAGATCAGCTCCCAATCCCGGCATGTCGTCGTAAGACCAAGCAAACACGTCTTTAAATTCAAACAAGAGTTGGATTATTGCATCTCGTGTTTTCTCATATGTGTGGATGCTTATCTTGGTCTCTCGGACCTCTTCATCAGTTCCCAAATTAACCGGTTCGGTGTCATTCAAGTTTGGCTTAGGTTTATTCTCGAAATGTTCCAATTCTCGATTTATTTCCCTAAAAGCCTCGTCTTCATCGTATTCCGGTTCTTGGTTCATTATTTCCAGATTAGGTGGCGTGTTCGGATTTGAGCATGAGTTCCGCAAGCATGTCATGTTATTTAAAGCCGCATTATTAGGACTGAAAAGGAAGAATAAATAACAAAATTAGAAAGAGTGTAAAAATGAGGAAATATTTATTTTATTTTCTTGGAATTTTATGAAAACAAACAAAATTACATTGGGGAAACCAAAAATACAAGAAAACAAAGAAAAACATCCAAGCTACGTCCTGAAGTAACTTGTGATGAAGGAAAAATGACAGGACCAATCTACCAGAACTCCCGCCCGATTGGGAAGGGTGTGGCTTTCCAATTTTGCAATTTAGCTTCAGGGCCCACATACAGCACATCAGCGGTGCTTGTTCCTTCTCCCGATTGGACCATATTAACATCATAGAGCATTTGCCTCATGGCCCCGCATATTTCTTCAATTTCCTCCGTTGTGAAGACCTCGTCTTCTTCTTCTTCACTGTACCTTGGTCGGACAAAAGTTTGGTACAGATGTGGCAATGGTTGCGGCAGAACCCATCCTTTCTCCTTTCTCTTGTTGGCCCATCTCTCATCTTCAGGGGTTGGGTGAAAGCCTACCCCGAAGAACTTTTCAGCTACGGGTAAAGTTATCAGCTTCGGCACTCCTTGTAGGGACTTTCCCAAACCTTTTCCTGGCTGGAAGCCATGTTTGATCATTTCTTTTGCCACCATGATAGAGGCATTAGACAAAAAAGGTTGGGGGAGAGGGTCCCCTTCTTCGTGTTGATCTGCCAACACAATCTCGAAGGCTTGATAGACAATGTGTTCGCTTCCCACTTCCGCTTCCAAGCAGGGGATGGATGGATCTCGATAAATTGATTGCTCGTCCTCCCCGTGGACCACGATCTCTTGTCCCTTGTGCTCAAATTTTAACATCTGATGGAGGGTAGAGGGCACGGCTCCGGCCGCATGAATCCATGGTCTCCCCAGAAAAAAATTGTAGGAAATGTCCATATCTAAAACTTGAAATGTCACTTCGAAGTCCACCGGGCCGATGGTCATAATTACATCAATCTCTCCGACAGTATCTCTTTTCACACCGTCAAAAGCTCGCACACATATATTGTTAGGCCGAATCCTTTCAGCTCCGATTCCTATGCGGCCTAAAGTGGAAAGCGGGCATATGTCTACCCCCGAACCCCCGTCAACCATGACCCTCTTCATATAGTAGCCTTCGCTTTTGACAGTCAAATGCAAAGCCTTGTTGTGGGTGGCACCCTCCAAAGGCAAATCAGCTTTACTGAAGGAAATCTGATTGATCGCGAAGAATCTTTCTGTCATTCTTTCAAGTTGTTCGGATGAAGTCTCAATAGGCACGTACGCCTCATTCAAGGCTTTTAGCAAAACCTTTTGATGTTCAGTAGACTTCATTAGAAGGGACAACATCGACACCTGCTCTGGGCATTTGCGCAGTTGGTCTATCACCTCATAGTCAGGCATTTGCATCTTTTGAAAAAAGACCTCTGCCTCTTCAGCACTTACAGGTTTCTTTGACGGGAAATGCCTTTGTGTGGCGTTATTTACCTCCTGTGTGTTTAAGTACTTATGTTCTAGGACACTCTCAGATGAATTTCCCACAATCTCTTTCCCTTTGCGCGTAACAAGTGTTCGTTGGTAGCTCCAGGGTACTGCGGATGGATCTGTCATTGGTTTTTGTTGCACGCGTGCAATAACCACAGGTTCATCTGGTTTTCGGGCCACATAAGTTCCCTTTGGTACATACATTGATGTTTCTCTCTTTAAAAGGAACTTCTTGGGGGCACCTATGGACAATGGTTTTTCCACTCTACCTCGTGGGAGGTAAAGGACTCCGCCCTTCTGAGACGATGCTTTCAATTCAATCGTCTTTTCAGATTTGGTCTCAAGAGCTTCAACCTTTTTCCCCATTTTCTCTTGTTTCGGGGTAGCCTCAGGACGCTTCTCTACGTTGGCGATGGCGATTATCGCTTTCAAAGCTGGGTCAAATTCTTTGTCGTCACAAATCATCCCAATCACCGGTCCGTTGTTGTGGGCCGGTAATGGGTTGTTTGTCACATTTGGGATGTCTTCATCTGCGAAGACGATCCTCCCTTGATTGATCAATTCTTGCACTGCCTTCTTTAACGTCCAACAATTGTCAGTACTGTGTCCTTCAACACCTGAATGATATGCACAGTATATCCCCCTCTGGTAGGCAGGAGAATCTGGATTCTGCCTGTTCTGCGGAACAGGCTGCAATAGGTTTTCTTGCATGAGTTTTGGGAAAAGAGTGGAATACGGCTCCCCAATCGGTGTAAAGCTCATTTTGGGCGGCTCACGGTGTCGGGTGTTATTCGGCCGTGGATTATACTGGTTTGGGTAAGGAGGTTGGCTTCTCTGGAATGGAGGTGGATTTCTGTTGGCTGGTGGCTGCGGCCGTGCCAAAGGTTGAATGTTCATGATTGCGTAGGGTGGAGGCGGAGGAGCATAAGCCATGCTGTGATGTGGATAGTAATGTTGGGGGGCCCTGTCGGAGAATACCTGCCTTGAGGTTCGATATCTCCTGTCTTCTACTGCTGCCATAGCAGTTTCCTCCTTCTTCTTGCTTCGGGGCATCCCTCCAGACCCGCCTTGAATGGCTTGGGAAGTTGCCCGAATGGCCGCTTGACTCAAAATTCGCCATGTTTTCAAGCCATTTTCTACCATTTCTCCGATCTTGATAGCTTCGGCGAAAGGTTTTCCCATCGCCGACATCATATTTTGAAAGTAGTCTGGCTCTTGAGCTTGGAGAAAAGTCGTGACCATTTCAATTTCGTCCATAGGGGTTTCACCCTGGATGCTTGCTCTCGCCATTTGATGGCATATTCTCTGAAGCTTTCTGAGGGCTTCTTCTTTAAGTTCGATAGAGAATTCCTGTCTGGCGCAATATCGATGTTGTATTGGAACTGTTTCACAAAATCTCTGGCCAGATCATCCCAGATATGCCATCGAGATATATCTTGATCCATATACCATTCTGATGCTATTCCGACCAAACTTTCTCCGAAGTACGCCATTAACAATTCTTCCCTGCCGCCGGCACCCCTCAATTGATTGCAGTATTTCTTCAAATGAGCAATGGGGTCGCCATGTCCGTCGTACTTTTCGAACTTTGGTGTCTTAAAACCTGATGGCAAATGGACATGAGGGAACATGCATAGATCAGCGTAAGATACACTTTTCTGTCCACTTAGACCTTGCATGTTCTTCAGGCTTTGTTCCAAACTCCTCATTCTTTTCGCCATCTCATCTTGCTTGGGGGCCTTTGGATTTTGGCTTGGTAGAGACTCATATCGAGGTGGCTGAGGATATATATTGGCTGCAACCTGGGTATGGTCTCGTGTAAGTGGTGGTGCTGGGAATGTAAAGGATGCGGAGTCGAAGGAAGGAACATGCGCGGTGGGGTGCGTTGTGACTGGAACTGGCAACTCAACCGACGTTCTTGCAGGATGTATCATGTGGTGTCACCCGAGGATGGGAGGTGGAGGGTGATTCAGAGAGGTTTGTAGCATTAGAATACCGAACAGAGTAGGCGGGTAATTGATGGGGGTATTTGAAATTCCGCTTGACCTGAGAAGAATTTCAGGGAACCCAGGGACCAGACTCGGGGGCTCTTTCCCGTTGTTCCAATCGTCCAACATCTCGAGCATGCGGCAACGCAACATTCTATTCTCCTCCAAAGCTGCCGACTCAGTAGCCGGGATGGTTGTCAATGAGCTTTCCTCCGAAACGGGAATGGTTGCTAAAGGCATTTCTGAAGACATGTCGGCACCCTTTTTTGACCTAGTGAAATAGGGATGAGTGCTTTCAGGCTGCCGAACTTTTCCTTTGGACCTTGTGAAGTACGAATGTGGTGCCAGATTACCACAAAGTCAACCACTTTTACTAAAACCTGGAGTTTGGCAAACAAACGGTTAGTCTGAAACAACATAACAGATAAGTAATCTCACGTTGGGTGTGATGCACTTATACAGGTGATGATGTTGCTACATGTATTTGTTTGCGATGCGTCATTCCGGTTTGTATTTTCCTTCACTTTCATCCTTTATCAATCTTCTCTTTCTTTTAACTTCTCCCCCCCCTTTTTTTTTTTTTTTTTTTTGGTGATGGTCGAATCTTATGTGGATTGCCTACGTATCATGTCCCCGCATGAATCAGACCGGGCGTAGTTCGGAAACAATAGACATAAGATATGAATGAAATGTTCATGAATTTTATTTCAACAAACTTCAAACTTGAAATACTTGCAAAATGAAAACAATGAAAAAAAAACTTTTAAAAAGGACAAACAGACTCTAAAACAACAGACTCTTCTAAGCATGTTCCAACGCCTCGAATCTTTGCGCTCAGGGGTCGTTGTTTGGCCTTGCTGCGGTTCTCGGTGTAAGATCTTTCTGTATACTCCCCAACTCCGCCATGACTTGGTGGACACATTCCATGATTGAAGAGAAGAGGGTAGGCCGCGGTACTTGCAGGTCAGGTACCTTATAGTAATGTAGTGCCCAATCTCATTGATCCTGGTTCTGATTATGTCCTTTTCTCTGAGCAGCTGCCCTATGTGCCTGTTCTTTGCCCCTAATACTTGAGAGTTGCCGGAGACGTGGTCCAAGAGCCTATCTATTTGTCTTTCCATCCGTGCCATCAAGTTGTGACAACGGTCTCTATCTGCTTTAGCATCCTGGACTTGCCTGAGAGTTCGCTCTCTAAGAGTGGCATTTGCTTTTCTTAAATCAACGATGATTGCATCATAGTCTTTCTCTACTTGTTGTAGACGGAGTGCTTCTTGGTGGGCTGCTCTCTTCCATTTTGTCCGGACTGCAACCAAAGCCGCTTTTGCCTTCTCCAAGTCTTCTTGGTGTTCAAAGGCTTTCCTTTCCAAATCGTTTATCAGCATCTGATCACTCCGACTCCTCCTTGACCTTTCTGCGGCCAATTGCATCTCTCGAATTTGAGTTTGGAGTGCTTCTCTTTCGTGTTCCCAGCTGGCCCTTTCCCGATCGAAGTCAGCCTGTTGTATGTCCATGGCCGCTTCCAGAATTCCTTTGTCTTCTTTTAAAGTGTTGATGCAAGATTGGAAATTTTGTGCTGTTTCATGCTCAACCTCTCTAACTCTGGCTTCTATTTCTCTCTCCCGATCGACGGCATACTTCACTGACCTTTCTGACCTTTGCTCTGGTATTGGTTGGTTGTGGAACCATTCAAGATAAGCGAGACTCACTTCTCCCCGTTCTCGATCGGCAACCATCTCGTTGATGTCGGAGAGTCGACTACCGAACCATACCTTCTGTGCATAAGTCTCCCTCGGGGTCTCTTCTGTCACAAATTCCCATACAAATGATCGCATATCCTCGATTGGGGCCTTTTTCTGTTCTCTTCCCAGCTGCCGCATGACACGTAGCGGGGCATATGGTTGGAAACCCCTGAAACCCATTAATATGTAGAATGGGCGGTATGTCGACATATGCATGATTTTGGCGGAAGGGAACCAATAATAATTCCAGGTAAGTTGATCTGCTCTCAAAGAGTTGAGAAGTTCTTGCCAAGTCCTCAAGTCTTCCGGAAGGTTACAACGGGCGGCTCTGTTTGTATGACAGCGAATATAATTCAGCCAATCCGCGTTGAAGTCTATCACAATTGGGTAATGATAGAGATGCCCTACAAACCACATTTGTAATAAGATATTGCAACCTTCAAAATAATCATGTCCTTCTTGGCACCGAGTTAAGGCCCGGAAGATGTCTCGTAGAATCATGGGAAGAACAGTGTGTTCCTCGTTACTCTGTAGATATGAGACCACCGTAGCTAAACGGATTCTGATGCGTCCGCCACGTTCGGGAAAGACCATGGTTCCCAAAAAAGCGATCATAAAGGCATAGATTCTCAAGTCTCCCCAGGCGTCATAATTCAACTGGTTGACAAATTCAGTGTTTGAGAATTTTGCGAACCCATTCTTATCACCAAATCTGTCGTAGAGATAATCTAGTGGCACCCAACTGTTCTCTAAACAACCCATGGGAACCCGCCGGAGGCATAACTTTTTCAAGAAATTATTTACACCCATCTGCCTAGGAGCTGCAGGTCTCATCTTGTGCAAATCTCTTCCGAGTTCTGTGAGTCCGCCCGATTCTTCCAAAGTGGGTGTCATTTCGCAATCCCGGAATCTGAACACATTGCTTGTTGAGTCCCAAAAACTCACTAAAGCTCTGATCACATTTTTATCCGGTTTTATCATCATGATGTCCGGAAGAAACTTGAGGTGTTTGTGAACTTGATTTCTTTCCCAAGCGAAAAACTAGTCCACCATTTACAGAGCCGATCTGGGGTCTTGTCTTGGACCATGAACATAGGTGGCATTTCGTCTCTTGCCCTTTTCTGGCCGATTCGTTGCGAGAAAGTCATGCTGATCCTAGAAAAGATAAAAATGAACTTAAGATTTTTTTTTTCAATTTTTATTTTTATTTTTATTATGTATAAAAAAACGAATCTTGTTAATACGGCCTTTCAGCACTTGAAGAAGATTTGAAGGCTGTATAACAGGATACCAGTGTGATGTCTATATTCTGTTTTGCGAAATTAGTCCTCCGGCGCCCCTTTTGAGGCGTTTGGCTATTTTTGCAAAATTTCCTAACTCTCGACTAAGAACAAAAATCCTAATTCTAATATTTTATTATTGTTTTCCTTAAAAAAAATCAGTATTAGTTGAGCCCGATATGGGTTGCCTACGTATCTCATGTTTGGTGAGAATCAAACTTGCGTAGTTCGAAATAAAAGAACTAAATCATTTTAAGAAAAGAAAACAAACTATTTTTAAACAGCATTTCTAAAACAAATTATTTTCAAAGGAACTAAGAAAATTTATTTGGAAATTTATTTTCAAAGAAACTAAACTATTTTTGTAAAATTAAGAAAATTTATTTGGAATTTTTTTTTTGCATTTTTCAGAATTTTTTCAAAATTTATTTTTAAAGAACTAACTATTTTCAATTAAGAAAATTTATTTGGAATTTTTTTTTTGCATTTTTTTTTTGTTTTTCAGAATTTATTTTCAAAGAACTAACTATTTTCCATAAAACTATTTTGACTATATACCATGACGTTTTCCACTTCTTCCTCTTTTTTAACAGACCGGTCGGCATGTAAGATCGGGACAAATAAATGCACACAGAAAGATGCAACAAGTTGGTCTTTTGTTTCAGGTACACCTGTCCTAGACAGGCCCAACCACTGTGTTGAGCCTCCTAAGTCAAATATGCACATGATGCAAATAAACGTTCCTATCGGGGATCAGGCATAAGGTTTTGTTATTCTAAGTCATCGTCCTGTTGGAAAAAGTGTCTAGACTGGCTTTAACTCGAGCGGACAACTCGAGCCGAAGAGTGTCAGTGCACCGGTAGCATGGCTTTCCGGCTTAATTGACAAAACTCTCCGTCTAAACATGTGTGACTACAAAATCCTTCACGGGGTGCCAAGCACCACAGCTATCTTGAGAAAAATGGGCTATGTCCAGCAAATGCCCGATATTATATTTCAAAAGACTTAAAAAAGAGAAAAATGGGTATCGGCACAATTTATATACAGTTCACGAAATATCAAAGCGGTAAAGCAACATTTAGCATATAAAATATAAACATGTAATAAAATCGGATAATAAATAAGCCAAATACAACAATTATTCAAAGCTCGAATTCTTAAACCCCGAACCAGTGGTTCTGGGTTTGTTTCCCCAGCAGAGTCGCCAGAGCTGTCACACATCCTTTTGGCGCGCCCACCCCTGGAGGGTAGATGCGTAAGGGAGTTTTCCAATTCAAGTGACAATATTCGAAATGGGATTATTCTATTTATTTTCAGAGTCACCACTTGGAATAAATTATGGTGTTCCAAGTCACCGATTTATTTAAATCCCGAATCGAGGAAATTTTTGACTTTCCAAATGAAGTCTGCGAACCAGAAATTCTAAGTAAGGAATTCTGTTGACCCGAGGGAAGGTGTTAGGCACCCCCGGATCCCGTGGTTCTAGCACGGTCGCTTCAATTATTGTAAATGGCTAAAAATATCTGATTTTATGCATGTTCAATACTATAATGCGATTTTAAATCAATTACCGCGTTTGGTTATTTTTAAGAAAAAGTGAACATTGTTATTGAGGGGCCCCGCAATTTTATTTCTTCTATTTAGCTAGGCTCGTAACATTTTTTTTTATTTTTTAGAAGGGTAATCCTAAAGTGACTACATTTTTTCTATTTAGTTATCCCCAAATTAAAAGAGAAAATTCCTAATTAATTAAGAGACTAAAAGTATGCAATACATCAAATTAATTTATGGAAAATATTCATGAAACAGAAAAATAAATAAACAAACATTTTTAACAAACTCAAAATACTACAATTTTATTTATTAACTTATTATATTTTTTTTGTACAATAAAAGATAAAATACATACTCAAAACGTGATATTGTTTGCTATATTAAAATAAATGTTTAACGGAAGTAGACATGGCTAAAATCTAAATAAAAGTAAAAATACAAAATCGGCAATTAATACTTATACAAATTAAACCAATTATTTTACAACTAATTTAAACACATATTTTAATTGACTTAAAAGGTAAAATTTACCAATTAGAAATATTTAAAGGAACAATAATTTTCCTTAATTACTAATACTTATTTAAAGAAAAATAGTATTATTTATTCAAATCGAACCTAAATGCCTAAATTTTACGCCAAATAAATAAAAATCATATTTTATTAAGCTAGCTACATATTTGCAATTTTGGTTTATTAAAAAAAATATTAAAACATTAGCTACTAAACTAACTAGTTTTTTATTTAACTAAAGAGATGACTTATTTCTTTTTAATTACTCAAAAAACTTGGATAATGAAACATGCTTATACTTATACTAATTAATAACAATATTGAAGTGAATTATTAACATAAAAAATCTAATAGTTATGAGAAAATTCACACAATCCAAATCATACTACAATTTCAACTCGAATTACTGTTTCGAGATATTATTGATACAAAACTTAAAATGTAAAAAAAAACAAAGACATAAGTTTTATCCCAATCAACTTCAAAATCATATTACACCTTATACTGAAATTAAACAGTAAGTGCTTTTCAAGGAGTGTACCTGAACAGCAAGAGGAGAGGAAAATAATTAGTATAAGCAGTAATTCCAGCAGTGCAACAATAACAGCCAGCAATTCCCAGTAACAGACTTTCTAAGACTAATTAAAACTTTCCAGTAGTAACAAAAATCAACACCAAAACAGGCAACTAAAACATCTCTTAATTTTCAAATTCTCACTGTTTTTAGTATTAAAAACCTCTCAAGTGCGTATGTTCTACTCTTTCTTTTTTATCTCTGTATTTTCTTTTTTTGTATCTGTCTCCCTCCTCCCCTTTTTTCAATCTCAGCTCTTCTTCTTATAGAATGAAAAAAACAGAACCCACACCCCTTTTTTTAATTAAAAATTCTAAATCTGTCCAACCCCCCCTTAAAGTCCAACTAGACCCCTTTTATTTCAACCCTAAAATACCTAACCAATAAAATATACCCCTACTCAATTATTTGAATCTTAAGAGCAGCCACCTAGTTAATTAATTAATTGCCCTCCATTACTAAACTAATATGCACAAAATTGTCCATGTGACCACAATTCAACCAAGCCTTTTCGGATTTGCTAAAAATGCCAGTTAATAAAGCTGCCAATTATAAACACCACATATACAGAGACAATTGCCCTTTTGACGCCACATTATCATTGTTTCAAAATCAAACACATTCGAAATAGCAAACTAGGAAGGCAAAAAGTATAGAGAAGAAGATATGATTAACCAATACACAAATAAAACACAAACAACAACAACAAAAAAAATGACGCGAAACTTTGCATACCGAAATCAATCTGCCGAGGATAAACAACAACAAAAATCTCACATGTCCTCTCTTTTTCTCTATGACGATACAACTAACTTGTACATATGCATGTGTATCAGAAAGGTTAATGTTCATTGATGATGCAACTCATAATAGATAACAAATTAAACAATGATAAACCTTTTCTAACAACCACAATAAAACATCTAACTGACTTGAATAACCAGATTTGATTGCCTTGGAACAACTAACAAGCAGACAAGAGTTACTCTTCCAAATTATGAAACTTTCATCAACTCATTTCTCAAAATCAAACGGTTCGTAACAAAACCTCCGGCACAACAATAAAAAAAATTGATATCCGATGGAACTCGAAACCATACTCAAACGGTAGCTCAGCCAACGATCCGGCGGCCGCTACCTAATGGTGTGGTCGGCGTCGGTTGGAGAGACGGAAGAAACAGAAGCGGCGGCTGTGGTCGGCGTTTGTGTGGCAGTGACGACGAAACAATAGGTGGTCGGCTGGTATTGGGGAAGTTTGCCGGCGACTGGTCGACGGAAATGGTGTGAGGCTGGTAGTTGTTTCGTCGGCAGCTTGGTGTGAGTGGTGTGCGGCGTGAGAGTGGGAGATGGAAGAAACGGCGGCGACTTTTAGGAAAGTGGTCGCCGGAAATGGCGACGGTGGAGGGGTCTGTTAGGGTTACTGGCGGCGGAGGCTGTTCTTCAGTTAGGTGGGGTGGGTAGCTGTTGTTTGGACGGCGTCGCTGGTCGGAGTGATCGCCGGAAATGGCGGAAAAGCTGGGGTAGCTGGTGGCGGCTGGATGAGAGAGGGAGAGAAGATGAGGGGTCTTTAGGGTTAGGCAAAAGGGGAATGAAATGGGAAAATAGGGTTTTGAGGGTGTTTTGGGGTATTAAAATTTAAGATTTAATATGAACCGTTGGATTAAGAGATCCAAAGGTCAAGATTAAAAATGGAAATGGGGTTGGTTGTGGGTTGGACTGGGTCATGGTCTTGGCAAAATTGGGCTGGGTAAAGGATTTGAACCCTTGGGCTTGTGATTTCAAATTAAAGAATGGCCCAATCCGATTTTGACTTCAATTAAATCTATTTTGCTTCATTTTTTCTTTGTTTTATTTTAAGAATTAAAACTAAAATCAAAATTTTAATTACAAAAATAAATTAAACACACAATTACTAATTAACTCTAAGTAGTATTTTTTCACAAACACTTAAACATCAAACCGCACAATATTGACTAAAAATGCAAAGATAACAAAAATTACTTAATTAAATCCTAAATTCAAAAATGCAAATATATACATATATATATATATATATATATATATATATATATATATATATATATATATATATATATATATATATATATATATATATATATATATATAACAAATAAACATGTATGGACAAATATATACATATATATATATATATATATATATATATATATATATATATATATATCATATATATATATATATACATATATATATATATATATATATATAT
>JASVEL010004431.1:0-156488 GCA_032618575.1 Nicotiana noctiflora
CAAGCAGCGTGGGCAGCTGCAGATAATCTGAGAATCAATCTTTCCGGTGATAAGGAAAATGGTACTGCTATTCTAGTGATTTGGCAGAGTATATGGTCAAAAAGGGCAAGGTAATGTAAATTGATAATGTCCAGTGGTATTGTGGTATCCTCTTGTTGGATTGACAGTGATGATTGAGTTGTTGATGGCATAGGGAAATTTTTGAATGGCTTATGTGGTATGAATGGAGGCTTGATATGTGTGATTATGTATTCGTACGGTGGAATGTGGAATCAGACATAGTGATTCATGTGTTACATATGTGTTGGAGACTAGAAGTTCTCGTAATCTGCCCACGCAGTAGTGGTATATCGTGTGTACCGGCACCGTTTAGCGGTTATTGGAAATTGGAAGCCCTAGTGGCTATTTTGTTACTTGATATGATGAATTGGAATAATGATATATGATTGCGGACTGGTTTTCATAAGTCAGGTAGTCTACATTAATGTGATATGGACTATATCAGAAAAATATCACAACTGCATGGCAGAGCGCAACAGATCATACTCCAGCAGGGTAAATATACCCTAGGGCCAGCGGACGGCTGGTAGGTATTGCTTTGTCAGTTGGGCCTTCGTGGTGGATGTCAGTGTAGAGGTATCTACCATTGATTCAGTTCCAGTATTGAGGAACTTTGTCGGATGCGTTTCATGTGGCCGAGTTTGAGGCTATGTATATGTTTGTTGCAAAGAGCGACTTGACTCGATGTGCATTCCCTTTGCTAGATTTATGCGTTGATCAGGTGGCATGCCGCTACAGGTATAGTATCTGGATCGGGTGGCACGCCGCCACAGGTATGGTATCTGGATCGGGTGGCACGCCACCACATGTATGTTATTGGAATGGGTTGCGTGCCGCAACAGTGTGATGTGGAAAATATAGTTTCCTATAAGTTACTTTGTATACAATACTTCCTAGCTTCTAAGGAATAGTCCGTATTAGGTACCGCTCGGGGAATAGCACATCGGTTGTATCCATTCAGGATTTGATAGCATATATTAAATGTATCACCGCGGGTGTGATTGATTGCTTGAGTTCAGCCCTAAATATGTGCGTGGCTGACCGTTTTGAGCATGGTGACTTGAGGTGCTCCATGAGTAATAGTGCTTGGATAGAATCGTGAGTCGTGGCAAGGCCACGTGATGTTATGATATTTCGAGGAGGGTTCAGGTACTCTATTCTTATAATGCGAGACGAGATCTCAGTTATGTGTTGTGATGGTACGGAGGAATTGAATTACAGCTCTTTTGTTTGAGTTAGTTGTCATGATTTGAGTATGTTCAGACGTTTCTTATTGGAGCTTGTGTTGTGCTCGTCACGGCTTAGGTCGGTGTTGAGGTATCATATCACCCGTGCGGTGTGTTATAATTGAAATGATCGTTGGAGCCATTAATGAGTGCGGGCATATGTGATTTCAGCTGGTTAGAAAGGTAATATCGAGGTTTGGCTCCGAAATCTATTGTGGTATCAGTTAAAAGGGAAATGGATTCATGAATGGATGACCTGAGAGATGGATTCGATATATCGCGTGTTCGGTTGCCGTGGGCAATATATGAAGGTGTTGGAATAAGACTTTAGCTAATGGAAAAAGGTTTTTCATTTAATATTTGGTTATCGCGGAAATGGTTGTGATTAGAGGTCATCATCTCGAGCGATTGGGTTGTTTGGCGCATTATGTGATCTCACCGAAATGGCGAGTATGGGCTATTACAGTTGGATCATGTGTATCCTAAGTATAGACGTTGGATTCGGAAATTGGAATATGTTTTCGGAAAGTGCAATGTGGTCTATGTTCCAGATGGACTGTAGAAGTTCAGCTATATTGTGTTATCGGACTTATGATGGACAGAGTGACGTGGTACCACCCCGCATATATACTTGGTAAGGTCAGTCAGCTATTGGGTTGCTTCTAGAACAACTCTGGGTACACTCGAGGACGAGCGTTTGTTTAAGTTGGGGAGAATGTAACGACCCGGTCCGTTGTTACGGGAATTACCACCCCGTTACCTTGTATTTATAGGTTTCCTGCTTTTATATCGGTGTTAGAGTCTATCGGGTGAGTTAGGAGTAATTCTGGTTGAAAACGAGGCAAATAGCCTTTTGGAAGGGAGCTTGAATATGGAAAGTCAACATGGAGTTGACTATTTAGTTAGAGGGCTCGGAATCGGATTCTGATGATTTGGTTAGTTTTGGGAGGTCATTTATGACTTAGGAGAGCAATCAGAATCGAATTTGGAGGTCCGGTATAGCTTTAGGCTTGAATTGGCTAAGGTTGAATTTTGATGAAATCCGAACGGTAGGTGAGATTTTGATCCGGGAGTCAGAATGGAATTCCGATAGTTGCAGTAGCTCCGTTAGGTGATTTTGGATATGTCTGCAAATTTTTAGATCATTCGGACGTCCTTTGGTCGGGATTTTGATTGAATGTTAGTTTCGGAAGTTTTGAAGAAACTTAGGCTTGAATCCGTGTGAAAATGGTGATTTAGATTTTTATGATGGTGTTTTTATGATTGGAACAAGTCCATATCGTGTTTTGGAGTATGTTGGTGGTTTTCGTTGGGGTCCCGGGGGCCTCGGGATGAATTCGGACCATCATCCGGACATTTGAAACTTGGCGAAAACTGCAGAAAATTGCAGGTTTGTGCAGCAGGAAATAAGCCTTCGCGTTCGCGATCAGGCCGTCGCATTCGCATAGGCCAAGCTAGGCTGAGCTTTTCATTCGCGTCCCTCGAGGCCGCATTCGCGTAGGAGAAAAATGGAACGCATCGCGTTCGCGGTCAGCATGTCGCGTTCGCGTAGGAGAGTGCGGGGGTGCATCGCGTTCGCGTGAGCTGGGCATCGCGAACGCGTAGAAGAAATTCGGGCGGCTGGAAATTTGTGCTTAGCGAACGCGTGGGAGGCGTCGCGTTCGCAAAGACTAAAACTGAGCTGGGCATCGCGAACGCGTGGGGCTTCACGCGAACGTGTAGAGTAATTGGGTCAGGCAGTGAATTAAAATCCAGAAGCAGTGTAGTCACGGGTTCATTCACAAAAACACAAATTTTGAGCCCTAGATAGAGAAACTCACGGGAAAACCCTGGGAATTTATCGGGTATTCTTCGGAGGTAAGTTTCTTGACTCAAAAACGTAATTTTATGGTAGAATTAACATCAATCTTCATGAATTTGGGTAGAAACTGTGAAGAATTATGGCCTAGGTATTGAAAACGAATTTTTGGGTTTTGAAAGGCCATTCGAACTCCGATTTTGGTAAATTTTGTATGCTTAGACTCGTGTTGAGACGAGGATTCCGAATATGTAACTTTTGTAATTTTTTGAGGAGCGCACCGAAAGTTGAGTTTTACCAACTTGGTGTATTATCGCGTATTTCATATAAATTGAATTAGGTTATGTTTCTTTGACCCGAATTTGATATAATTATTGTGAATTGACTAGATTCTACGCACGAGGTGGCAAATTCAAAAGGAAAAGGCATTGCGGACGAGTCTTCGGCCGGCTAGAGGTGAGTAGTTTGGGTATATGGTAACCTGAGGGTTCGAAACCCCGGCTTAGCACATTGTGACGCTAGCAGGGCGTGGCTCGCACCCCGTGGCAGGTGCGGGATTGATTGTGACTCGGGATTGAGACTTAGTCTATCCCGAGTGAGTATAATATGATATTAGTGGTTGAAAATCACTGTGTTTGATATAATTGTGGGCTGTAAGCCGTGTTTGGGGCCTTGTGCCGACCTGTAGTATCCCTAGAGGATAGTTATATATGTGATATCTATACTTGCTTAATCACTGATCCCAGTCCTGGTTTGAAATCACCGTATTGAAATGCTAAGTCACTTGTTTTGGGAAAATTAAATAAATGTTAAAATATTTTCATAATTTATGAACTGGAACCTGGAAATAAATAATTTGAGCTGTTGTGTGACTTATATGTTTGTTGTGGATTGAGGATGGATCGGGTTGCACGCTGCAGCGGTTGATATGAGGATCGGGCTGCACGCCGCAGCAGTATTGCGCTTGGGCTGTAGGAGCCCCTCCGGAGTCTGTACACACCCCCTGTGAGCGCCGTCGACGTTAAATGGATCGGGCTACACGCCGTAGCGGTTATGTGCTTTGCATTGCATCTTTGTCTGTGAATTATCTCTGATAGTGGTAATGTACTGTTGTTGTTGCTAGTTTGTAGGAGGAATCAGATTGTAGTTTAGCTTCATTATGTGGTATTTTGTAGGAGGAATCGGATTGTAGTTTAGCCTCATTATGTGGTATTTTGTGGATTTCTTACTTTCAGCTACCTGTATATATTTATTACTCACTGAGTACTTAGTGCTCACCCCTACTCCCTGCACTTTTGTGTGCAGATTCAGGTACACAGGAGGGATAGACGAGCACTCCAGTTTTTATCAGTATTTATCCAAGTTGCTGTGGTAGCTGCTGGCGTTCGCAGGACCTAGCTTCTCTTCTTATTCCAGTTTTCCTTTGTATACACGTTATTCATACTTGAGTATTTGGTTTAGATATTGTTATCCGATCATGTTTAGAGGCTCTAGACTCATGACCCTAGATCTTTGGGTGGTTATACAATTTAGCTTTATTGTTGATAATAATATCCAGGTAATTGATTTGAGCTTCATGCTCGGGATGAGAGGGTAAATGGTCGGGCTTGCCTAGCAGTTGTGTTGGGCGCCATCACGATCGGGATTGGGGTCGTGACATCATAGAAGAATAATACTAAGAAATACAAAGTCCGATAAAAACACTCCCAAAAGATTTGGGGTCATAAGTCTAGAGCCTCTAAATAAAACTAGATAACAATATCTGAACGAAAATACCCAAGTCTGGAAATATATATATAAATAAAACTAAAATAGAAAGAGTAGCCAGGTCCTGCGAACGTTAAGCAGCTACCTCAACAACCCTGATAAGCACTGGAAATAAAGATAGCTCAACTAAGCCTCCGGTGTATCTGAATCTCCACACAAGGTGCATGGAGTAGGGGTGAGTACTAAGTACTCAATGAGTAATAAGCATATAAAATGTCTGAAGGTAAGAAATCCACGAAATGCCATAAAGTAAATCTAAAACTAACAGTCCGACACCTTACTATGAACTAACAGCAAACAATTTCAAATATAACAGTCAAGTATAATGTAAAAATGCAATGCAAATGCACACGAACACGCTATGGCGTACTTCTCGATCCATTTAACATCGACGACGCTCACTGGGGGTGTGTACAGACTCCGGAGGGGCTCCTTCAGTCCATGTGCAATATAATCACAACATTCGCTGCGACACGCAACCCGATCCATACTCAGTCCACAATATTCATATGAGTCACAACAGATTCAATTAACTTCTCAGTTTCCAATTTATCAATAAGAATATACTTATAGATATTTTACTTTAGGAAAAGTGACTTAGCATTTCATAACAGTGATTAAACACAGGACTGAGATCAATGATTATTCAAAGCATGCTATCACAGTGATATTCATCCTCTAAGGATGCTACAGATCGGTACAATGCCCAAACACGACAATAAGCCCAGATATATTCAATACTAGGTGCGTATCAGTCGCCAATATAAAAACATTCTTTTTCGAGATGGACCAAGTCACAATCTCTAGTCATAACTAATCTTGCACCTGCCATGGGGTCACGCCCTACAATAGCATCACAATGTGATAAGTCAGGGTTTCAAACCCTCATGCCATCACATACACTAACTACTCACCTGTAACCGACCGTAGACTGGCCCGCAATGCCTTTTCCTTTCGTATCGACCTCCTCGCACGTCGAATCTAGTCAAAACCACATCGAATATATAAAAATGGGTTAATAAAACATAACCCAATAAAAAATACTCAAAAAGTACTAAAGTTCACGAAGTTGGTAAAACCCGAGCCCCGGGACCACTTCTCAAAAAATTCTGAAAATCACACCAATTAATTCCTCGTCTCGCCACGATTTCGTACATATAAAGTTTATCGAAAACGGACCTCAAATGGCCTTTCAAATCCTAAAAATTCATTTTCAAAATCCAAGTCCTAGTTCTTCACAATTTCTACCCAATTTCATGAATTTGAGTGTTGATTCTTCCATAAAATGGTGTTTTCTAGTCAAGAGACTTACCTCCAATTAATACCCGTTGAAAACCCTCATCAAATCACTCAAAAACTCTCTTGGCGGAGTAAAAATGGTGGAAAAATAAGGTGGGTCGCGGATATAAGGGTTTTAAATATTCCGCCCCGCTCCTGAAGCCCCTTCTATGTGATCGCATAAGGGCCCACGCGATTGCATAGCTCAAAATTTTTCCTCTATCAATTTACCTTATGCGATCGCACATAATCACCCGCGATCGCATAGCACAAGGTCTTTACCCTGTGCGATCGCATTACCTAGACTGCATTTGCATAGAACATTTCAACACCCCTCGAATTTCTTCTATGCAATCGCATGACAACCTCTGCGATCGCATAGAGCAAATTTTCTCTGCAATTTTTCTGCTACACTATTCGTGTTCAAAATTCCCCGTTAGCCATCCAAAATATCCTCGAGGCCCTCGGGACCTCAACCAAACGCACAGATATGATCTATTACTTCATTCAAACTTTCTCGTAACATAAAAAAACTATCATAAACATCAAAATCATCGAATTACCACGGATTCAAGCTTAAGTTAAACTAAAACTTCCGAAACTTGCATTTGATCCAAAACCCGACCTAACCACCTCCGAATGACCTACAAATTTGCACGCGTATCCAAAATCACCTAACGGAGCTACTGCAACTCTCGGAATTTCATTCACCGTCGGATCAAAATCTCACCTACCATCCGGAATTCGCCAAAATCCAACCTTAGCCAATTCAAACGTAATTCTACACCGGACCTCCAAATTCAATTTCAATTGCGCTCCTAAGTCACAAATCATCCCCCAAAACAAGTTTATTCTTTGGAAATTCATTTTGAGCCTTCTAACTCATAAGTCAACATTCGATTGACTTTTCGAAACTAACCCTCTCACAAAGAGACTTATTGTCTCATTTCTAACCGAACTCTATCCGAATTACTTCAAATTCTCCAAACACATATAATGAAATATATAGAAGCATAAAACGGGGAAAACCGGGCGGTAACTCCCATAATGACGGGTCGGGTTGTTACATCCTCCCCAAATTAACCAAATGCTTGTCCTCGAGCGTATCAAGATTTATTCTAGAAGCCAACAAGTAGCTGAATGATCTTAAAAAGCATATACCCGGGGTGATCCCTCGCCACCCTATCTTGCATAGACTCGATAGCACAATACAACAGAACTTTCACAGTCCATTTAATCCATAAACCAAACCATAGAACCACATTCCACTTTTTGAAAATCATACACAAGATCAGAAATTCACATCTATATTCAGAGCAAGCCCGAACCACCTGTAATAACCCATACTTGCATCCTTAGGTGAAAACATCTGATACGCCGCATAAACCAAACACTTGGAATCATAACTTCTATTCAAAGCAGTTGTCCCCAGCAACTAATTACCGGCAGAGAACCTCTTATTAGCTAAAGCCTTATTCCCACACTTTCCTATACTGACAACGGTGAACAAAACACACTATAAACCGTAATCATCTCTCAGGTCAACCATTCATGAAACCACTTCCCTTGACTGATATCACAACAAATTTCTGGGTCAAACCTCGAATTATCTTCCTAACAAGCTGAGATCGAATCTATCCGTATTCATTAATGAACCCAACGATCACCTCTAATTCAACACCACTTTGATGATATGATACCTCAATACAAGTATAAACCATATCTTGCATAATACACGCACCAGTAAGAAACGATCTGAACACACTCAAATCATATCAAATGATTCAAACGAAAGATTTGTACCTCAAGCTCATCAATACCATTACAATACAAGCCTGAGACCCCATTTCACATCATAGAAATATAATGCCTAAATCTACCCCGAAAGGTCATAACTCACGTAGCCTCGCTACAATGTGCAATTTTATTCCAACACTATTACACCTGAAGCATCTCAAGCCGCTATGCTCAAAATCAACAACCACGCACATTTGATGTCTGAAACAAATGCAATTCATTACACCCACGATGAAATAGAGAACACACGACACACAATCCGGTGGACCATAACCAATGCTCCATACACCGAACAACACTAAATTTCTCTTTCCGCTCGACTTCCTCTATGAATTCTCAACAGAATCGCACCACATGTGCCCATAACTAACAAATCTCAATGCCCCAAAACATCAAAAAACAACTCATAGCTTCCCTCAGATCGCTAACAAGTTCAATAATGATAGACCCGACCTATTCCTCAACAGTACAACTTTGGGTCAGTCAAGCTAACTCAAGCAAAATACGTAGCCATATCGCCCTGCTAACGAACTCACTACCAAGAAGCCTGAAAATGTTTCTTCCACTTCTATATCTCCTGCTGAAGGCACCGAATAAATACCGAAATCCACAATATCACCCGGTTACATGCCCAGCCACACGAAACGCATCCGAAAAGTCCCTCAATAACAGAACACGATCAATGATAGCAACCTCTGCACTGACATCTATCACAAATGCCCCATTGAGAAAGTACTCCTTCCCAGCTGTCCACTGGCTCTTTGAAACATAAATCACTCTCTTAAAACATATTCTAACGCACTTCACCACTTAACCCATGGCATTTATGGCATAGCCCCTAATGCAATAGTTTAAAATCAACCAAGACTAAGACAACCAGTCTGAATTCCAACATCACATCCAAAATATAACATACTAGCGAATAAAGATCCACCACTACAACATAGCTTGTACATCAAAACTCCATGTAACATACAAATCATCCTACCTGATCCCAGTTTCCATTGTGCGAATACCTGCACCCATTTGATACCTAATCATTCCATGACAGACAAATAATTTTTACCCGTGCTACCAAGCAAAACTAAATACTACTAGTGGACCCAACAAGAACATGCCGCAACACTACTATAATATAATCAATTTAATCACATTACCTTTTCTGAAACACATACTCGTGTCAAATCGCTTCCACTAAGCAATACCATCTTCCCTAATCATCTGAAGCTCTCTTATCTAATCGCTTAGAAGATATCACTACACATCCCATGCTCTGCATGACATACACATGCCTTGTGCAAATTCTTACAATAATAACATGGCGGATAAGATCTGTATACATTCTTAGCCACCATCGAGACAACAATTCATTAGTTTTATACTCTTGGCAAGAACTATCACCTTATTCTAAACCAAACAATGGTCTTAGCTCTTTACTTTACTTCATATACTTAGATTGTACCGATTTCAAACTCAATGATCTCGTCTCACCCAGTACGAACTGCTTGGGCAATAAGCCACGCCAGACATAATTACATGTCGCATATGATGCCCTAATGTACCAATAGCTACCAATTCGAATGCGGTACTAAAGAAAATGAGCTTTGGAAGGAATTATCAAATCCTAAGCACTAATACAGAGTTTCCTTGGAAAATAGGAAACAAGGCATACAAAGATGGCATATAGAAAACTAGACTCTATATCACACTGTTACGGCATGCAACCCAATCCAGATAACATACCCATGGCGGCGTGCCACCCGATCCACACATAGATCTCACATAAGGAGATGCACATCTAGCCAAATTTGTTCATTACAATATAATACCGAGTATCGGTCGTACGCATGCTAAGTGCATAATAATATCTCTGAGGGACCTATAGCATTATAAGCTATAAAACTCAAGCACAACTGAGGTGCAAAGTACAGTCTGAATCTCAAGAGCCAAGATGCTCATATAACGTCATTCCTATGCGGATTCTTAACATTTACCAATTTCTCAAGCCATCTCACAATTCACCAGTGCAATGCATCACTACACGAAATATCTGACAAAGAAACATCAACCTAACTACTACTCCACGAGGACCACAGTATAAAATGCACACATCTTGCTTGATATAGGGCCATTATTCATATTAAATCTATCCACTGACTTCAAGCCCATTCTGATCACACTGAACTAGTCTAATAACCTTTCAAAGGTCCATAATAACTTCCATTTTCGTCATAGAACACAAGAACAACCATCACAATCGGAGTAATCTACCCCAGTTTACAACCCAATATGCCAGTTGCCCTCCAGACATGAATCTTTAATTTAACTACATCATCTCAAACTTCATACTTGGTTTACATCTTTAATAAATCATGTGATCACATGTCACACTAATAAAATCTTCCAGTGGAACACACTCCCACAACCTACCACAATAATATCTGGAGCGTACCTCCAAACCACCGGTCGTACTAACTCTGTAAAGCGATCAAGAACCACTAACCAAGACGCACCACCGCTCTCAGGTGACGCTAAAGACAATACATATTTATCTTAACCGTCGAGACTTCTTTCCTGCTCATCCGATCTCTTGACGTCATGTCAAAAATTTTCTTCACTCATGTCATTCTCGATCTACTTTTCGCAACCAGAACTAATTCACCAGCATGCATCAAATCAGAAGTAACATAGTACATAACTGTAGAATCAGCTAATCAACAACAACCTCCCCAACTTAGCTCGAAGCCATATATCACAACCCACTATACTCGTAATGCATATACTCCATTGCTATCATAATACCATAGTGAGAATAAACTCACTCTTTCATAAGCTTGTGGAAGCACAAATCATCTGGAATTTCAACTCTTCTGCATTTTCTTGCATCCACTCACATAACAGTTAAGCCTACTCTCTAGGCGACCAAATTTTTACTAAGTCCCAAATTTTTCAAAAATTTCGGCAAATTTTCCTTTGTATTTGGGCCTATCCACCTGCCAGAGAACCACCAAAACCATCCTAACAACACGGCTAGGACTCGACAAAACATCACAACGTAAATCAATAACATTAATCTCAATACTACCTGTATTATATTATCAAAATTGAAACATGGACATGCGTTGCACCTATTCGAATCATGACACATAGAAAATATGTTTCAATTACACATGATATCTTCTAACGTACACATAAGGATCATACCACTTAAGGACACCCCACAGGAGATATCCCACCTGCTTTGCCTCAATTCAGTATTTCAGCAGGCCTTCCTCCAACATATACGTTACACGATCATATAATCTTCGTGGGTCTAAACTCAACCTGTAATGTGCTTTGTACTTCGCTCCTAACTAGGGGAACTGAAAAGATTCTCCACACACCATCGACTCGGGGAAACACATCCAATCACAAGGGAAATCAAACACTTAATGGTCCATCTATCATCTAACAGTCCTTCTTCGACACTTTTAAGTCATATAGACACACCACACAACACCAATATACTCATCACGTAGCTATCTAGCCGACATTCCCACAATTAGGGACCATACTGAACATATAGGTTCATAATACCAGCTCGCAAAATCAGCACATCGGTGCTCAAGCCATAGGTGAAGATTCGGCCTTAAGTCCTCCAGATTGGCCCAACATAAATTCACGGAGATTACATCTCGCCCCTCGATCGGGGAACCACCAGCCATCAAGGCAAATATATTACTGAGCGCTCGCATGCACATACAGATGCGTGGAAGAAATTTAAAGAGTTATATCTCAAGCTGAATCAAATACGCATGATAAGAATTCCAAGAAAATGAAGTGTTTTCTAAAGGTTCTCTAGCCTCCCGAGGATAGATACGGACGTCTGCGTACCGATTCGTGAGAGCCTACTAAACCGGCTCATGACTCACGAGGCCTAGTAACCTAGGCTCTGATACCAACTTGTCACGACCCAAACCCGATCGTGATGGTGCTCAACCCTAAAGCTAGGCAAACATGACAAAAAGTCGCTCTCAAATCAACCGTAGATTTCAAAACCGGCAATTTAAGGAGAATATAATAATTTTAGAATAACATTCCAATATATACAAAAGAATAATACTGAGAACTAGGAAGTCTGATAAAAACACTCCCAAAAGATCTGGGGTCACGAGTCTAGAGCCTCTAAACAAAACTGGATAACAATATCTGAACGAAAATACCCAAGTCTGGAAATGTATATATAAATAAAACTGAAATAGGAAGAGTAGCCAGGTCATGCGAACTTCAAGCACTGGAAACAAAGACTACTCATCTAAGCCTCCGATGCACCTGAATGTGCACACAAGGTGCAGAGAGTAGGGGTGAGTACTAAGTACTCAGTGAGTAATAAGCATATAAAATGTCTGAAGGTAAGAAATCCACGAAATTCCACAAAGTAAATTTAACACTAACAGTCTGACACCTTACTACGAACTAACAGCAAACAACTTCAAATATAACAGTCAAGTATAATGTTAAAATGCAATGCAAATGCACATGAACATACAGTGGCGTACATCCCGATCCATTTAACGTCGACGGCCTGGGGGTATGTACAGACTCCGGAGGGGCTCCTTCTGCCCAAGCGCAATATAATCATAACATTCGTTGCGGCACGCAGCTCGATCCATACTCAGTCCACAATATGCATATGAGTCACAACATATTCAATCAACTTCCTAGTTTCCAATTTATTAATAAGAATATATTTAGACATTTAACTTCAGGAAAAGTGACTTAGCATTTCATAACAGTGATTAAACACATGACCGAGATTAATGATTATACAAAGCATGCTATCACAGTGATATTCATACTCTGAGGATGCTACGGATCGACACAAGGCCCCAAACACCGCAATAAGCCCAGATATATTCAATACAGGGTGCGTATCAGTCGCTAATATAGAAACATTATTGTTCGGGATGGGCCAAGTCACAATCCATAGTCATAACAAATCCCGCACCTGCCATAGCGTGTGAGTCACGCACTACAATAGCGTCACAATGTGATAACCCGGGGTTTCAAACCCTCAGGCCATCATATACACCAACTATTCACCTCTAACTGGTTGTAGACTGGTCCGCAATGTCTTTTCCTTTCGTATTGACCTCCTCGCGCGTCGAATCTAGTCAAAACCATAGTGAATACATAAATATGGGTTAAAAATACATAACCCAATAAAAAATACTCGAAAAATACTAAAATTCATGAAGTTGGTATAACCTGAGCCCCGGGCCCACTTCTCGAAAAATTCTGAAAATTACACCAACGAATTCCTCGTCTCGCTACAAGTCCATACATAGAAAGTTTATCCAAAATAGAGCTCAAATTTCCTTTCAAATCCTAAAAATTTGTTTTCAAAATCCAAGCCCTAGTTCTTCACAATTTCTACCCAATTTCATGAATTTGAGTGTTAATTCTTCCATAAAATGGTGTTTTCTAGTCAAAAGACTTACCTCCAATCAATACCCATTGAAAACCTTCTTCAAATCGCTCAAAAAGCTCTCTTGGCGGAGTTAAAACCGTGGAAAAATAAGGTGGGTCGCGAATTTAAGGGTTTTAAACATTCTGCCCAGCTCCTGAAGCCCTTTCTATGCGATCGCATAAGGGCCCACACGATCGCATAGCTCAAAATTTTTACTCCCTCAATTTACCTTACGTGAACGCACATAATCACCTGCGATCGCATAGCACACGGTCTTTACCTTGTGCGATCGCATTACCTAGACTGCATTTGCATAGAACATTTCAACATCCCTCGAATTTTTTCTATGTGATTGCATGACAACCTCTGCGCTCACATAGAGCAAATTTTCTCTGCTGCACTATTTGTGTTCAAATTCCCTGTTAGCCATTAAAAATATCTCCGAGGCCCTCGGGACCTCAACCAAATGCACATATATGATCTATTACATCATTCAAACTTTCTCATAACATAAAAAACTATCATAAACATCAAAATCATCGAATTACCAAGGATTCAAACCTAAGCTAAACTTAAACTGCTGAAACTTGCATTTGATCTAAAACCCGAACTAAACACCTCCAAATAAGTTGAAGCTTTGCACGCATATCCAAAATCACCTAACGGAGCTACTGCAACTCTCAAAATTCCATTTCGACCCTCGGATCAAAATCTCACCTACCATCCAGAATTCTCCAAAATCCAACCTTAGCCAATTCAAGCCTAATTCTACACCGGACATCCAAATTCAATTCCGATTGCACTCCTAAGTCACAAACTAGTCGAATCATCAGAAATTCATTCCGGGCCTTCTAACTCATAAGTCAACATTCAGTTGACTTTTTCAAACTAACCCTCTCATAAAGAGACTTATTGTTTCATTTCTAACCGAACTCTATCCGAATTACTTCAAATTCTCCAATTACATATAATGAAACATATCGAAGCATAAAACGGGGAAAACAAGGCAGTAACTCCCGTAACGATGGGTAGTCGTTACATCCTCCCCAACTTAAACAAACCCTCGTCCTCGAGCGTATCGAGAGTTGTTCTAGAAGCCAACCATATACCCGGGGTGATCCCTTATCACCTTATCTTGCATAGACCCGATAACACAATACATCCTAACTTTCACAGTCCATTTAATCCATATACCAAACCATAGAACCACGTTGCACTTTCTGAAAATCATACACAAGATCAGAAAATCACATCTGTATTCAGAGCAAGCATGCACCAGCTGTAATAACCCATACTTGCACCCTCAGGTGAAAAACATATGATATACCGCCTAAACCAAACACTTGGAATCATAACTTCTATTCACAGTAGTTGTCTCCACCAACCAATTACTTTCAGAGAACCTCTTATTAGCTAATGTCTTGTTCCCACACTTTCCTATACTTCCAATGATGAATAAAACACACTATAAACCGTAATCATCTCTCAGGTCAACCATTCATGAAACCACTTCCCTTGATTGATATCACAACAGATTTCGGGGTCAAACCTCAATATTATCTTCCTAACAAGGAGAGATCAAATCTTTCCATATTCATTAATGAACCTAACGATCACCTCAAATTCAACACCACTCTGATGATATGATACCTCAATACAAGTCTAAACCATATCTTGCATAATACACGCACCAATAAGAAATGATCTGAACACACTCAAATCATATCAAATGACTCAAATGAAAGAGTTGTACCTCAAGTTCATCAATACCATTACAATACAAAGCTGAGACCCCGTTTCACATCATAGAAATAGAATGCCTCAATCTACCCCGAAAGGTCATAGCTACGTAGCCTCGCTATAATGTGCGATTCTATCCCAACACTGTTACACCTGAAGCATCTCAAGCCTCTATGCTTAAAATCAACAACCAAGCACATTTGATGTCTGAAACTAATACAATTTATTACACCCACGATGAAATAGATAACACGCGACACACAACCTGATGGACCATAACCAATGCTTCATACATCGAGCAACATTCAATTGCTCTTCCCGCTCGACTTCCTCTATGTATTCTCAATAGAACCGCATCCACATGTGCCCTTAACTAACAAATCACAATGCCCCACAACATCGAAAAATAACTCATACCTTCCCTCAGATCGCTAACAAACTCAATAACGGTAGACTCGACATATTCCTCAACGGTACAACTTAGGGTCAACCAAGCTAACTCAAGCAAAATGCGTAGCCATATCGGCCTGCCAACGAACTCAGTACCAAAAAGCCTGAAAATGTTTCTTCCACTTCTATATCTCCTGCCGAAGGCACCGAATAAATACCAAAATCCATAATCTCACTCGACCCGGCCACACGAAACGCATTCGAAAAGTCCCTCAATAACAGATCAGGATCATTGATAGCAACCTCTGTAGTGACATCTATCACAAATGCCTCATTGAGAAAGTACTCCTTCCCAGCTGTCTGCTGGTTCTTTGAAACATAAATCACTCTGCTAAAACACATTCTAACGCACTTCACCACTTAACTCGTGGTATTTATGGCGTATCCCCTAATGCAATAGTTCAAAATCACCCAACACTAAGATAACTAGTCTGAATTCCAACATCACATCCAAAATATAACAAACTAGAGAATAAAGATCCACCACTACAACATAGCTTGTACATCAGAACTCTATATAATATACACATCATCCTACCTGATCCCAGTTTCCACCGTGCGAATACCTGTACCCATTTGATATCAAATCATTCCACGATATATAATCAATATTTACATGTGCTACCAAGCAAAACTGAATACCACTAAAGGACCCAACAAGAACATGCCGCAACACTACTGAAATATAATCAGCTTAATCTCATTACCTTTTTCTAAAACACATACTCGCGTCAAATCCCTTCCACTAAGCAATACCATCTTCCCTAATCATCCGAAGCTCTCTTATCTAATCGCTTAGAAGGTATCACTACACATCCCATGCTCTACATGACATACACGTGCCTTGTGCAAATTCTTACAATAAAGACACGATGGATGAGATCTGTATACATTCTTAGCCACCGTCGAGACATCAATTCATTAGTTTTATACTCTTGGCAAGAACTATCACCTTGTTCTGAACCAAATAATGGTCTTAGATCTTTACGTTACTTCATATACTCAGGTTGCACGGATCATGAATTCAATGATTTCATCTCACCCAGTACAAACTGCTCGGGCAATAAGCCACTCTCGACATAATTACATGTCGCATATGATGCCCAATTTCCCAATAGGCTACCAATTTGAATGCGGTACTAAAGAAAATGAGCTTTGGAAGGAATTATCAAATCCTACGCACTAATACAGACTTTCCTTGGAAAATGGGAAGCAAGACATACAAAGATGGCATATAGAAAACTATACTCAATATCACACTGTTGCGGCGTGCAACCAGATCCAGATAACATACCCATTGCGGCATGCCATCCAATCCACACATAGATCTCACATAAGGAGATGCACATTGAGCCAAATTTGCTCATTACAACATAATACCGAGTATCGGTCGTATGCATGCTAAGTGCATAATAATATCTCTGAGGGACATATAGCGGTATAAGCTATAAAACTCAAGCACAATTGAGGTGCGATGCACAATTCGAATCTCAAGAGCCAAGATGCTCATATAATGTCATTCCTATGCAGATTCTTAACATATAGCAATTTATCAAGCCGTCTCACAACTCACCCAGCGCAATGAATCACTACATGTAATATCTGACAAAGAAACACCAAACTAACTACTCCTCCACGAGGACCACAGTACAAAAATGCACACATCTGGCCTGATATAGAGCCATTATTCACATTAAATCTATCCATCGACATCAAGCCGATCCTGATCACACTTAACTAGTCTAATAACCATTCACAAGAACAACCATCACAATCAGAGTAATCCTCTCAAGTTCACAACCCAATATGCCAAGTGCCATCTAGGCATGAATCTTTAATTTAACTACATCATTTCAGACTTCATACTTGGTTTACATGTTTAATAAATCATGTGATCACATGTCACACTTATAAAATCTTCTAGTGGAATATACTCCCACAACCTAACACAATAATATCTGGAGCGTACCTCCAAACCACAGGTCGTACTAACTCTGTAAAGCGATCAAGAATCACTAATCAGGATGCAACACCGCTCTCAGGTGATGCTAAAGACAATACCAACTTATCTTAACCATGGAGACTTCTTTCCTGCTCATCCGATCTCTTGACGTCTTGTGAAAAATTTTCCTTCACTCGTGTCATTCTCGATCCAATTTTCGCAACCACAACTGATTCACCAGCATGCCTCAAATCAGAACTAACATAGTACATAACTGTACAATCAGCTACTCAACAACAACCTCCCCAACTTAGCTCGAAGCCTTATATCACAACTTACTATAATCGTAATGCGTATGCTCCATTGCTGTCGTAATACCATAATGAGAATAAACTCGCTTTTTCATAAGCTTGTGGAAACATAAATCATCTGGAATTTCAACTCTTCTACATTTTCTTGCATCCACTCACATAACAGTTAAGCCTACTCTCTAGGAGACCAAATTTTTATTAAGTCCCACAGCGTTTACTTTGTAATTGGGCCTATCCACTTGCTAGAGAATCACCAAAACCATCCTAACAACACAGCTATAACTCGACAAAACATCACAATGTAAATCAACAACATTAATCTCAATACTACCTGTGTTATATTATCAAAACTGAAACATGGACATGAGTTGCACCTATTCGAATCATGACACATAGAAAATATCTTTCAATTACATATGAGATCTTTTAACGTACACATAAGGATCATACTACTTAAGGACACCCCGCAGGAGATATCCCACCTACGTTGCCTCAATTCAGTATTTCAGCATGCCTTCCACCATCATATATGTTACACGGTCATATAATCTCCCTGGGTCTGAACTCAACCCGCAACGTGCTATGTACTTCGTTCCTAACTAGGGGAACTGAAAAGATTCTCCACGCATCCATGACTCGGGGTAACACATCCAATCACAAAGGAAATCAAACACTTAATGGTCCATCTATCATCTAACAGTCCTTCTTCGATACTTCCAAGTTATATAGACATACCACACAACACTAAGATACTCATCACGTAGCTATCTAGCCGACATTCCCATAATTAGGGACCATACTGATCATATAAGTCATAATACCAGCTCGTAAAATCAGCACCTCGGTGCTCAAGCCATAGGCGAAGATTCGACTTTAAGTCCTCCAGACTGGCCTAACATAAACTCACGAATATTACATCTCGCCCCTCACTCAGGGAATCACCAGCCATCAAGGCAAAAATATTACTGAGCGCTCGCGTGCACATACAAACGTGTGGAAGAAATTTCAAGAGTTATATCTCAAGCTGAATCAAATACACACGATAAGAATTTCAAGAAAGTGAAGTGTTTCCTGAAGGTTCTGTAGCCTCACGAGGATAGATACGGACGTCATTGTACCAATCCGTGGGAGCCTACTAAACCGGCTCGTGACTCGCGAGGCCTAGTAACCTGGGCTGTGATACCATCTTGTCATAACCCAAACCCGATCGTGATGGAGCCCAACCTTAAAGCTAGGTAAGCCTGACCAACAGTCGCTCTCAAATCAATCGTAGATTTCAAAACCGACATTTTAAAGAGAATATAATAATTTTAGAATGATAATACAATATTTATAGAAGAATACTATTGAAAAATACAAAGTCTGATAAAAACACTCCCAAAAGATCTAGGGTCACGAGTCTAGAGCCTCTTAACAAAACTGGATAACAATATCTGAACGAAAATACCCAAGTCTGGAAATATATATATAAATAAAAATGAAATAGGAAGAGTAGCTAGGTCCTGCGAATGTCAAGCAGCTACCTCAACAACCCTGATAAGCACTGGAAACAAAGACTGCTCAACTAAGCCTCCGATGTACCTGAATCTGCACACAAGGTGCATGGAGTAGGGGTGAGTACTAAGTACTCAGTGAGTAATAAGCATATAAAATGTCTGAAGGTAAAAAATCCACGAAATTCCACAAAGTAAAGCTAAAACTAACAGTCCAACAGTTTACTACGAACAAACAACAAACAACTTCAAATATAACAGTCATGTATAATGTAAAAATGCAATGCAAATGCACATGAACACGTTGTGGCGTACAACCCGATCCATTTAACATCGACGGTGCTCACTGGGGGTGTGTATAGACTCCGAAAGGCCTACTTCATCCCAAGCGCGATATAATCATAACATTCACCATGGCGCACAGCCTGATCCATACTCAGTCCACAATATGCATCTGAGTCACAACAGATTCAATTAACTTCCCAGTTTCCAATTTATCAATAAGAATATACTTTAGATATTTAACTTCAAGAAAAGTGACTTAGCATGTCATAACAGTGATTAAACATAAGACTGAGATCAATTATTATACAAAGCATGCTATCATAGTGATATTCATCCTCTGAGGATGCTACAAATCGGCACAAGATCCCAAACATGGCAATAAGCCCAGATATATTCAATATAGGATGTGTATCAGTCAGTAATATAGAAACATTATTGTTCGGGATGGACCAAGTCACAATCCCTAGTCATAACCAATTCCGCACCTGCCATGGGGTACGAGTCGCGCCTTACAATAGTGTCACAATGTGATAAACCAGGGTTTTAAACCCTCAGGCCATCAAATACACGAACTACTCACCTCTAACCGGCCGTAGACTGGTCTGCAATGCCTTTTCCTTTCGTATCAACCTCCTCGCGAGTTGAATCTAGTCAAAACCATAGTCGAATATTCTAAAATTCACGAAGTTGGTAAAACCCGAGCCACGGACCCACTTCTTGAAAAGTTCTAAAAATCACACCAACGGATTCCTCATCGCTACGAGTCCATACATATAAAGTTTATCGATAACGGAGCTCGGATGGCCTTTCAACTAAAAATTTGTTTTCAAAATCCAAGCCCCAGTTCTTCACAATTTCTACCCAATTTCATAAATTTGAGTGTTGATTCTTCCATAAAATGGTATTTTCTAGTCAAGAGACTTACCTCCAATCAATACCCGTTGAAAACCCTCTTCAAATCACTCAAAAATCTCTCTTGGCGGAGTAAAACTGGTGGGTAAATAAGGTGGGTCGCAGATATAAGGGTTTTAAACATTTTGCCCAGCCCCTGACGCCCTTTCTATGCGATCGCATAAGGGCCAACGCGATCTCATAGCTCAATCGTTTTCCTCCCTCAATTTACCTTACGCGATCGCACATAATCACCCGCGATCACATAGCACATGGTCTTTACCCTGTGAGATCGCATTACCTAGACTGCGTTCACATAGCACATTTCAACACCCCTCGAATTTCTTCTATGCGATCGCATGACAACCTCTGCGATCACATAGAGCAAAATTTCTCTGCAATTTTTCTGCTGCACTATTCGTGTTCAAAATTCCCCGTTAGCCATCCAAAATATCCCCGAGGCCCTCGAGACGTCAACCAAACGCACAGATATGATATATTACTTCATTCAAACTTGCTCGTAACATAAAAATACTATCATAAACATAAAAATTATCGAATTACCACGTATTCAAGCCTAACTTAAACTAAAACTTCCGAAACTTGCATTTGATCTAAAACCAAATCTAAACACCTCCGAATGACCTGAAACTTTGCACGCATATCCAAAATCACCTAACAGAGCTACTGCAACTCTCAGAATTCCATTCTGAACCTCAGATCAAAATCTCACCTACCATCCAAAATTCGCCAAAATCCAACCTTAGCCAATTCAAGCATAATTCTACACCGGACCTCCAAATTTAATTCCGATTGCACTCCTAAGTCACAAATAATCTAGTCTAATCATCAGAAATCCATTTCGAGCCTTCTAACTCATAAGTCAACATTCGGTTGACTTTTCCAAACTAACTCTCTCATAAAGAGACTTATTGTTTCATTTCTAACCAAACTTTATCCGAATTAGTTCAAATTCTCCAAACACATATAATGAAACATATAGAAGCATAAAATGGGGAATACGGGGCGGTAACTCCAGTAACGAAGGGTCGGTTCGTTATATGTTTTCACAAATAAAAAATGACTAAAACTTTAACAAATCTTCTGGCAAAAATGCAATTATGTCAAAAATTCCAATTAAATTATAATTGAATGGGAATTGGGATATAAAAATTTGATGTATCCATTTTGTAGATATCTTGTAGGTAAATTGTATATTATTTGTATTTTGATTGTGGATGCTTTATTTCTATTTTCATAAATCAAAAACGACTAAAAGTTCTACACTAATTACTTGGTGCTTCTTTCCGATTGCTTAGACTTTGTTGACTTTAAGAGTATGGTTGCATCACAACCCTGAAGTTCAGTTTTACGTTATGTAAACAAGCACAATTAGAAGCGATTTTTTGAATTTATAAGTATCTTGAATACAAAATAGAAAATATATTCTAATAATTAAAATTACGAGCAATAGGAAATGGCGTTGACAAGATATATTTTCCATTTCCAGGCGATAGTGCCTTTAACAATAAAATGAATATACGAGATATTACTTTTTGCGCATTAACTTGGAATAATGCTTGCATAGAACCAGGTACAGGTACTGTTTTGTACAGTGTGTTATTCGTTACTATTTCTCAATTATATATTTTTCTTTTTGTAAGTAAATATTTTTTTTCCTACACACTATATGTATATAGACACATAGACATTGTATAAGAATAATACAAAGTAAATTGATAAATCATGTAACTAATTTTAGTTACATGATTCATTTTATGTTTAATAACAGTACATAAACGTGGGTGAGAATGAGGGTTTGGGAGAGAGAAACGTTAAAAGGGTGGGATATACGGTACCTTGAATTAAGGAGGGATATATGCTGCATTAATTGTACCCTTAATACACTGTGGTATAGAATTAGTAATTTAGTATACTAAATATAATTAAGTCCAACCTTAAACATTGAGGGTAATAAGGTTTCCTATGTGACATAGAAATGTAAAAATATTTACCAACCTTTTGGGTTCATTTCTAGCCCAAGCCAATCCCTATGGGTCAAGCCATCCTTATCTGCAGCCTGCTGGTTCATTCAAGAGATTTTTACTTAGCTATACTATGGTAGAAACCTATTTACTACTTTTATTTAGGTTTCTTATTAATAACTATATATACTTATATTTACTTATTTTACTCAAAACCTTAAAAAAAGGAAACTAAATATACCTTAAATAGTGAGTGTTAGTTACATAAAATATCTCATATTTATGATACCCAAAATCAATACTTACCCAAAATTCTTTCATTTCCTCAACGAACCCACCCAAAAATCATATGTTCTCTTTCCAATTAACCTCACCTAATAACCCCCCCAAAATCCCAAACCCCATGCCCCAATTCCAAACACATAAGAAAACCCTCCCCAACCCCTGTTCGTCAGCGATTCTGATTCTCCCTCAACTCCCATCTTCAACATATTTCAATATTTTTCAATTTTTCCCAAGTCTCAAGCCACATTTCCCTTCCTTCCATGTAAGACCCACCCCAAACTTTTACCATTGTCAATCATATATAGAAGATGAAGAAGATGAAGACCTATATTGTGATTGAAACTTGAAGAAGATGAAAATCATAATTGTGTCATGATTTTTTAGAAATGTACGCTAAATTACATGTTTTAATTGTGTTTTACATGCTTATATGAGATAATTTGTTTATTCTCGTAAGTTTTTTTGTATACTGATTGTATGAGGCCTCTGAAAAAACTAATTTCCCTAATTTTTATTATTATCACTATAGTATGCTTTTTTGTATGTTTGATGTTATTACATATGAATTTAGTTTCTTATATTTCATATGTTTATGAAATTTTAGAAAATAATACTATCTATTAAAAAAAACTTTTTTGTTTGTTAATTTAGAGACAAAAGTTCTTTATCAAGGAGAGTGCGAAATTTGGTGTGACTCATTGGCAATCATATACAGAAAATGAAGAAGATGAAGACAAAGATCATAATTGTGTCATAATTTTTCAGAAATGTATCGTGATTGTATTACAATTGTATGTGTATTATTGTTGCACGAATTATATTACAATTGTATGCTTATTGTATATTCATTGCATATTGTTACGAGGAATTGTGCGTTCATGGCGAATTTCATAGTTTGTATCACAAGTATGATAATTGTATATTCGTTTATTAATATTGTATCATGTATTATTTTAGGTATTAATATACCAGCTACAAGTTAGATACAAAAGTGATACAAGTATGCTACATTTATGTTTTAAGCATTTATGTAGCTGACACAATCCAGATACAATTATTATACATTTATCCTACAATTATCATACAATTTCAAAATATTTTTTAATAATATAGAGTTAATGGTGAGAGGAGAGATAATGGAAATTTTGGGTGTAGATTAAGGAATTTTAATTGGGGAAAAAAGGAGAGAGAAGAGGAGAGGGGAAAAAAGGAAAAAAATATAATTTAATCCCTTAATTGAAGGCACTAATAATGGAGTGTAGTCTTTTAGGAAACAATATATATAATTTGTAAGAAAAACCTAAATACTTATTAAAAACATCAAAACATAGAGAACATAGGTAAATAGGTTTCTAATATAGTATAGCTAGGTAAACATCCCTTCATTAAAACTAATGTGACAATGCATTTGCTATTGCTCTTCAGTCTTCAATAATGAAGTATCGAGTACACAATCAGTCAACCAACTACACATAGAACCTAATTTGTTGTTGTAGTTATATGAATCCTACCATTCATTCCGTTCTTTATGGACCAGTTTCAGGCGGATCAAGGATTTCAATTCTATGAGTTCAAAATCATTGTATTGTTAAAGTTATGGGCTCATATATGTTATTTGTTCCTATTTTAGATAATTTTTACACATAAATTATGCTCCGCATCCAAATCAGTGGGTTCAGATGAATCCGAAATCGCTACGCTAGTTTCGCCCCTGATTCCACGTGACGACCCGACCTGCCGTCATGTGAGTTACCATCCTGTTTCTGCCATATTGTATTTCTCTATGCTTGATTATCGATATTTGAGGTTATCGAGTTTAATTGGATTTGTTTTAGATGAAATGAGACACTTAGTCTCTCAAAAGAAAGCTTATTTTAGAAAAGTCAACTGGAAGCTGACTATTTAGTTAGAGGGCTTAGATGTGAATTTTGGTGATTTGATTAGCTTCGGGGGATGATTTTTGACTTAGGAGTGCAATCATAATCGATTTTAGAGGTCCGGTGTAGAATTAGTCTTGAATTAGCGAAGTTAGTATTTTGGCAAATTCCGGTTGGTAGGTGAGATTTTGATCCGGGGGTCAGAATGAAATTCCAAGAGTTGCAGTAGCTCCGTTAGGTGATTTTTAGATGTGCGGGTAAAATTTCAGGTCATTTGGAGGTGTTTTGTTTGGGTTTTTGATCGAATATGTGTTTCAGAAGTTTTGAAGAAACTTAGGCTTGAATCCGATGTGAATTGATGATTTTAGTGTTGTTTGATGTGTTTTGATGATTGAAACAAGTACATATGATGTTTTGGGATATGTTGGTGCTTTTGGTTGAGGTCCCGGTTGCCTCGGGGTGATTTAAGATGGCTAATGGGGAGTTTTAGATTTGAAAAATATTGCAGAAAATGTAGCAGCAGGTGCAGGACAGATTTGGCCTTCGCGTTCGCGAAGGTAGGTCCGCGTTCGCGTAAGGGAAAGTCCTGGAGCATCGCGTTCACGGTGAGGAGCACGTGTTCGCGTAGAAGAGAGTCTTTGTGCTTCGCGTTCGGGTATAGAGCATCGCGTTCACGAAGGGCCCTGGGAGTTTGCATCACGTTCGCGTGACGTGTGTCGCGTTCGCGTTCGCATAAGAGGATTTGAGGTTCCGTAATATTTGTTCTTCGCATACGCAGCATAAGGCTAGCATTCGCATAGAGTTAGCAGCTAAAGCATCGCGTTTGCGGGTAAGTGATCACGTTCACGAAGGGTAAAATTTGCCAGTGGAATTTGTGCACCGCGAATGCGAGAGGGCCCTTGCGTTTGCATAGAAGAAATGTCAGCTGGGCAGAAGGGTTTTAAATAACATTTTGTTCCGCAAGCCTAAGTTATTTTCCTCCATTGTTGACCACCTCAAGAGCTTTTTGGTAGAAATTGAATAGGGTTTTGACGGGAATTAATTAGAGGTAAGTCTCGTGACCTAGAAACGCTATTTTATTGAAGAATCATCCTTTAATTCTTGGAAAATTGGGTGAAAATTTGAAGAAATTGGGCTTGGGTTTTGAATGAAAATTTGGTATTTGAGGGGGCATTTGAACTCCGATTTTGGTAAATTTTATGTGTACGGATTCGTGGTGAGACGAGGAATCCGGTGATGTGAACTTTGTAATTTTTTGAGAAGTGGGCACGGGGCTCGGATTTTAACAACTTTGTGATTTTCGATGTTTTTCGAGTCTTTTCGATTGGGTTATGTTCCCTTAGCCTATAGTGATATATTCCTTGTGGGTTTCGATAGATTCTATGCACGAGGAGGTTGATTTAAGAGGGAAAGGCATAGCGAGCTAGACTTGTGGCCGGCTTGATGCGAGTAATTGATGTAAATGCTACTCTGAGGGTTTGAAACCCCGAACGTTCACATCGTAATGCTATATTCAGGCGTGACACACATTCTATGATGAGTGCAGGGACATTTACAGATGGGGATTGTAACTTGGTCTATCCCGAGTGGTATTTCCACTATATTGGCAATTGAGACGCATATTTTATCATTGTGAATTGGGCTTATTGCCATGTTTGGGGTCTTGTGCCGACCTGTAGAATACTTAGGGGATCTTCATTAGTTTTTCTCACTTGTTGCATAAATTATACTCTCAGTCATTTTTTCAACTGTTAAAATAATATAAGGAGTGTGTTTTTTATCATGAATATTAAATGAAAAGGATATGAGGGATGAGATCCCTATAGTATGTCATGCCCGAGTGGCTGTGAACTTATTTAACTGATATGGGTCGAGGATCCAATAGTGAGGATGTGTTTCCTTGATATGGATTGGGCTGCATGGCTCAGTGATGATATATTTATATTGAGGTCGCTAGCATATTTGATGCAACAAGATGGATGATATTATGTTTGGGCTGCAAGAGCCCCTCTGGAATTTGCACACCTCCTATAGTGAGTAACGTCGATGTTAAATAAGTGGAACAGGCTGCACACCGCAGCGGGTACTGGAGTGTACTGTTATATGTGTTGCATCTCATCATGCATTATTTCCTTCACTGTATTATTATTTTACATGTTTACATCGATATTGATCTGAACTGTTAGGTATAGGTTACATTGTGTATTTTCTGCGATTTCTTACTTTCAGACTGTATTTATGTTTATTACTTACTGGGTCAGAGTATTCACTTTTCTCCCTGCTCCTTGCGTGCACATCTAGGTTCTTCTCAGGCTGAGTAGATCCAGCTTGGACGAGCAAAGTTAGCTTTCATGAGTATCGAGGTAGCTGCATTGCGTTCCCAACCTTAAATTTCTCCCCCATATCCCCATCTTTCATTTACATGTTATCGTATTTTAGACAAAATTTGTAGTACATTGTCATTCTATATTTAGAGGCTCATGTTCGTAACACCGGTTCCATGGTTGGGCTGTATTCTGTATTTTGTTAAACTTCCGCGTTTTTATCTGTATTTCATGATCTTGACTTAAATGGTTTTTGTGATTCCTTGTTTTATCTATCTATCCCTATTTATCAATTGGGTTAAGTATTGGAAATGGTCGAGATTTCCTAGTAGTGTGTTGGGTGCCATCATGACCGGGTTGGGGTCGTGACAAGTTGGTAACAGAGCCTAGGTTACATGGTCTCGCGAATCATGAGCCGATTTAGTAGAGTCTCGCGGATCGGTACAGAGATGTCTGTATTTATCCTCTAGAGGCTGCAGAACCATTAGGAAAACTTCAAATTCTTGAAATTCCTTTCGTGCGACTTTGTTGATCCGAGAACTAAACTTTTGTACTCTATTCTCTCGCACTACCTTTCAGTTCTCAAGAGTAGCCTTCACTTGGTAGGAGGCAAATGAGCGGCGTAGGCTGGTAGGTGCAGCGCCTTTTTCATGACAGGAGTTCTCCAATCTCTCCCTGGAGAATTAGGTACTGTATTATCAGAGGGAGGAGCTGCGTAGATAGTTCGAGTGGCTTCGTCAGAGAGATATGACCATGTCTTAGTATGAGGTGAGATTTTCTGAGTTGGCTCGTTATGCTCCATGGGTGGTCCTGACTGATTGGGATAGGGTTAGGAGGTTTGTGGATGGACTCATTTATCGCATCCGTATTCCGATGACTCGAGAGAGGATTCTTAGTCATACCTTCGAGGATGCAGTTGATATTGCTTGTGATATTGAGATGACTCGCCATCAGGAGAGATTGGAGAGAGAGTCCAAGAGGCCTCGAGGATCGGGTAGCTTTACTGGTGCTCCGTTTAGGGTCCATGTTCAACAAAGCAGAGGTTGTTCTTTCAGGCTCACCAGTCAGCTCGTCCCGAGTATCGTGGGCTATCTTCAAGCCGCGGTCATCAGGGGTTCTAGCAGGGCCAGTCTTCACTTTGTGCCCTCCCAACTCAGAGCTCATCATATGCCCTTTTAGCTTAGGGTTCTTCTACACAGAGTGCATCAGCTGGTTATTCCGGTGTGAGGGGTTCCCTTCAGTCCTCTTCTCCAGCACCGGGTAGTTTCTACGAGTGCGATAAGTTTGGTCACATGAGGAGACAGTGTCCTCGGCTTTGTAGTGGTCGATCTCAGCAGAGAAATCAGCCCTCCTCTTCTACTCCATCTACTTCAGCACCCTCCCAATCAGGTAGGGGTGGGGGCCAGTCAGCTAGGGGTCTCCCTAGGGGTGGAGACTGATCTGGTAGTGGTCCGACTCGATTCTATGCTCTCCTAGACAGGTGGGACGCCATTGCATCATATGTTGTTATCACAGGTATTATCTCAGCCTACCATAAGGATGCATATGTTCTATTTGATCCTGGTTCTACTTATACCTATGTATCTTCATACTTTGCTCATCATTTGGGACGAACCGAGGGTATCTTTCTTTACTTGTGCACGTATCTACCCCGATAGGCGGGTACTATTATTGTGGACCAAATGTATTGGTCCTGTCTTGTTACTATTGGGGGGTCTGAAGATCTGAGTTGATTTATTGCTTTTGAGCATGGTAGACTTTGATGTTATTTTGGGCATGGACTGGTTATCTCTGCATCATGCTATTCTAGACTGTCATGCAAAGACAGTCACCTTGGCTATGCCGGGTGTTCCGAGGATTAAGTGGTGTGGTATGACTGATTATTTACCCAGCAGGGTGATCTCTTTCCTAAAGGCCTAACGGATGGTTGGGAAAGGGTTATTTATCGTATTTGGCTTTGGTGAGAAATGTCGGAGCTAATACTCATAGTCTTGATTCGGTTCCCATTGCAAGGAATTTCCCTGATGTGTTACCAGCAAACCTGTCGGGCATGCCGCCGGACAGGGACATTGATTTTGGTATTGATCCGCTGTCGAGAACTCAGCCCGTCTCTATTCTTCCTTATCGTATGGCACCTGCTGAGTTAAAGGAATTGAAGGATCATCTTCAGGAACTCCTAGATAAGGGGTTCATTTACTCGAGTGTGTCACCGTATGGTGCACTGATCTTATTTGTGAAAAAGAAAAAAGGCACAATGAGAATGTGCATTGACTACAGGCAGTTAAACAAGTATCCACCACCACGTATTGATGATTTGTTTGACCAGCTCCAGGGAGAAAGGGTATTCTCTAAGATTGATCTTCGTTCAGGCTATCACCAGCTGAAGATTAGGGATTCTGATATTATGAAGACGGCTTTCAAGACGAAATATGGCATTATGAGTTTCTAGTTATGTCTTTTGGGCTGATTAATGCCCCAACTGCATTCATGCATCTGATGAACAATGTATTTTGGCCGTATCTGGATTAAGTTGTTATCATTTTTATTGATGACATCCTGGTGTACTCGCAAAGCTAGGAGGATCATGCTCAGCATTTGAAAGTGGTATTACATAGATTGAGAGAGGAGAAACTTTATGCAATGCTCTCCAAGTGTGAGTTATGGCTTGGTTATGTGGCTTTTCTGGGACACGTGGTGTCCAGTGATGGTATTAAGGTTGATCCGAAGAAGATAGAGGCAGTGCAGAGTTGACCTAGACCGTTCTTAGCCATGGAGATTCGGAGTTTCCTCGGTTTGGCAGGATATTATCGCTGGTTCATCCAGGGTTTTTCATTTATTGCTTCGCCCTATGCCAAGTTGATGCAGAAGGGTGCACCATTTGTATGGTTGGACGAGTGCGAAGAGAGCTTTCATAAGCTCAAGACAACTTTGACCATAGCTCCAATGTTGGTTTTGCCATCAGCTTCAGGTTCTTACACCGTTTATTGTAATGCTTCGAGAGTTGGATCGGATTTGTGTTGATGCAGGAGGGTAGAGTTATTGCATATGCTTCTCGTCAGTTGAAGCCCCACGAGAAGAACTACCCTGTACATGATTTGGAGTTGGCTACCATAGTTCATACGTTGAAAATCTGGAGGCACTACTTATATGGCGTATCGAGTGAGGTGTATACTTATCATCGCAACCTTCAGCATATGTTCAAATAGAGCGATCTTAATTTGAGACAACGAAGATGGCTGGAGTTACTCAAGGACTATGATATTACCATATTGTATCACTCGGGGAAGGAAAATGTAATGGCCGATGCTTTGAGCCGGAAGGCAGTTAGTATGGGTAGTTTGGCATACATTCCAGTTGGGGAGAGTCCCTTTGCAGTTGATGTCTAGGCCTTGGCCAATCGGATGGTAAGATTAGACATTTCAGAGCCTAGTCAAGTGTTTGGCTTGTATGGTTTCTCGGTCTTCCTTGTATGACCACATCAGAGATTGTCAATATGATGATCCGTATTTGCTTGTCCTTAAGGATAGGGTCCAGCATGATGATGCCAGAGATGTGACTATTGATGATGGTGGTGTGATAAGGATGTATGGCCGGATTTGCGTGCCCAATGTGGATGGTCTTCGGGATTTGATATTAGAGGAGGCCCACAGCTCGCGGTATTCCATTCATCCGGGTGTCGTGAAGATGTATCAGGATTTGTGACAGCATTACTAGTGGAGGGAAATGAACAAGGATATTGTGAGTCATATTGCTCGGTGTCTAAACTGTCAACAGGTGAAATATGAGAATCAGAGGCCCGGTGGTGTACTTTAGCGGATGGATATTCTAGAGTGGAAGTGGGAGAGGATTACTATGGATTTTGTAAGTGGTTTCCCGTGTACCTCGAGGAAGTTTGATTCAATTGGGGTGATTGTAGATCGGCTGACCAAGTCCGCACACTTCATTCCAGTGTGTACAACATATTCTTCGGAGAGGTTAGCAGAGATTTTCATCCGATAGATTGTTCGGTTGCATGGGGTTTCAGTTTCTATTATCTCAGAAAGGGGTATTTAGTTTACTTCCCAATTTTGGAGGACTTTTTAGCGAGAGTTGGGTACCCAGGTAGAGTTGAGCACAACGTTTCATCCTCAGACGGACGGGCCGTCCGAGCGTACCATTCAGATACTGGAGGACATGGTGCGTGCATGTGTTATTGATTTTGGAGGTTCTTGGGCTGAGTTCTTACCGCTTGCAAAGTTTGCCTACAACAACAATTATCAGTCTAACATTGGAGGTGGTGTAGATCTCCAGTTGGTTGGTTTGAGCCCGGCGAGGCTAGGCTATTGGGGACAGTGTTGGTCCAGAATGCCTTAGATAAGGTGAAAGTGATATAGGAGAGACTTCGTACTACTCATTCGTGTGCGGACCGGAAGGTTCGAGATGTATCTTATATGGTGGGCGAGAAGGTTTTGTTGAAGATTTCGCCTATGAAGGGCGTCATTCGGTTTGGAAAGAAATGGAAGTTGATTCCGAGGTTCATTGGGCCTTTTGAGGTACTTAGGAGGATTGGGGAGGTGGCCTATTGTCACGACCCAAATCCCAAACCCGGACGTGATGGCGCCTCTAGTGAAGACAAGGCTAGCCAACAAAACAAATGCTTCATTTTCAACTGTTATTTAACATTTACAAAGTTAGAACATAATTAGCATAATCAAAAGCGCGAAAAATAACAATAACAACAGGGAACCATCCTGGCACAACCCGACATTGGGGTGTCACTAGTCATGAGCTACTACAGAGTTCACTAAAGTACTATAAGTCCAGAAATGGGAACAAATTCTGAAGGTAACATGAACAACATAATATAAGGGAGAGGATCTGGTGCCGCGACTATGATAACAATTCTTCAATCATCTCGAAACCCGCTACCGGGTGGTCAATTACTTGCAACTGCACACGAGATGGAGTAAAGTGAGTACTTCCAACTCAGAGGTAATAAGAGTAAATAATACTGAGCGATAAGAAATCATGTAAGAGAACTCCATCATACTATATAGGACAATACAACCCTTTTTAGAAACAGAAAAACGTAAAAATCCTTTAGAAAATATCTAGCTCAGTTGAAAAACCTCTTTTGAAAATATCCTTTTTTCAACATTTAAGCAACTAAATGCGGAACAGGTAGTGCAAGTCAGCACACAAGTCAGCCCCTCGGGCATAAACAAGTATGCATAATTGAGCTCATAAACTCACCCTGTAGGTAATATTCTTGTTCCTGGTCAGCCACTGTTACCTGACCCATTTACATCATATAGTGTCACTGTTACCACTGTTTTAAATTTATTCTCTTTAAAAGTGATCAGACAATATCAGAACAACAAATAAATATCTCAAGAAATAACACAACAAAGAAAAATGCACAAAAGCATGAATGCAATGCAATGCATATGACGGTACACTCTTGTACCCACTGTGGCGTGCAGTCCGATCCATTTAATATCGACTGTGCTCACTGGGGTGTGTACAGACTCCGGAGGGGCTCCTATAGCCCAAGTACAATATCAGTCATATCTTGGCTTCAAATAGGGTCTCAGCGTCAAATCAATATATCATCGCTGCGGTGTGCAGCCCGATCTATAACAAGGAAATCTTCCTCACAGTCGGGCCCTCGACCCATCTCAGTCAAATAAGTGCATAGCCAATCCGGCATGCCATACTATCGGGATATCAACCCTCATATCCTTTTCATTTAATATTCATGATTAAAACGCAATTCTTTTGTTATTTCAATAGTGGAAAACATGACTAAGAGTATGTGATATGCACACAAGTGAGGTAAAACGTATAAGATCCTTTAAGGATTCTACAGGTTGGCACAAGGCCCCAAATATGGCTATAAGCCCAATTCACGGTAGTATCAAGTAAATTACAGTCAATTACACAGTAAAATCAATAACCGGGATGGACCAAGTCATAATCCCCAACGGTGCTCTACCCCATGCTCATATCCGGCGTGCAAGTCACCTCCATATAGCACTATGATGTGCAAATCCGGGGTTTCAAACCCTCAGGATATCATTTTCAAGTATTACTCACCTCGAACCGGCGAAATCTCTAGCTTGCGACACCTTTTCCCCTCAAATTGGCCTCCACGTGCGTCGAATCTAACCAAAATTAGAGCGAATGCATCACAATATACCAATGGAACAATACCTAATCGAAAAGCAAAAATCTTGAATCTAACAAAACCTGAGCCCCGGGCCTGCTACTCAAAAATTTACAAAACTCATATTACCGGATTCTTCATCTCGTCATGAGTCCATACATACCAAGAACTCCCAAATCGAGCTCAGATAACCTATCAAATCCCAATTTGTAATACTAAAACTCAAGCCCTAGCTTTACCCATTTTCAATGGATTTCAACCAATTTCCATGTCAGTTCTACCATAAACTTGATTAATTAAGCCAAGGAACTTACCTTAATCATCCTCCCTTGAATCCCTTTTAAAAATCGCCTCAAAGCTCTCAAAATTGCTCCACAATGGAGGAAAAAATGACATAAGTTCGGGATGAAATAATGATATAAACCCTTCTGCCAACAGCGATTTTTGCTTCTGCTACTAAATAACAGCACCTGCGGTCACCACACACGTGACCAACTGACCATTTATGGAGTCCGACTTAAAATCCACCAGACTGCTTTTGCGGTCAAGAACCGCTTCTGCGGTTACCGCATTTACGGATCCACGTCCGCTTTTTCGGAAAGCTCTGGTCCCCCAAGGACCGCTTTTGCAACCATTACGCCGCATCCGTGGAGCCTCTTATGTGGTCCTTTTTACGCAGATGCAGAAACAACAGAACCAGCAATACAAACCTGAAGCCAATCTCAAAACTTCTCGTTTTTAACACCGGATCTCACTCTGAGGCCCCTTGTAATGACCCGGCCCGTCGTTATGGGAATTACCATCCCGTTACCTTGCATTTACATATCTTATTCTTTTATATCAATATTAGAGTATACGGGTGAGTTAGGATTGATTCGGGTTGAGAATGAAGCATATAGCATGTTTGAAGGAAGCTTGAATATGGGAAGTCAACCTAGAGTTGACTATTGAGTTAGAGTGCTCAGAACTGGATTTCGAGGATTCGACTAGTTTCGGAGGATCATTTATGACTTAGGAGAGCAATCGGAATTGAATTCGGAGGTCCGGTGTAGTTTTAGGCTTGAATTGGCGAAGGTTGAATTTTGGCGAAAACCGGATGGTAGGTGAGATTTTGATCCGGGGGTCGGAATTGAATTCCGACAATTTCTGTAGCTTCGTTATGTGATTTTGGATATGTCTGCAAAGTTTCAGGTCATTCGGACATCGTTTGATCGGGTTTTGGATTGAATATTAGTTTCGGAAGTTTCGAAGAAACTTAGGCTTTGAATTCGTGTGTAAATGGTGATTTTGATGTTTAGGATGGTGTTTTTGTGATTGGAACAAGTTCGTATCATGTTTTGGAGTATGTTGGTGGTTTTCGTTGGGGTCCCGGGGACCTCGGGATGATTTCGGACCATCAACCGGGCAATTTGAACTTGGCAAAATCTGCAGAAAATTGCAGGTTATTGCCCAGGCATTTAAGCCTTCGCGTTCGCGTGGCATGGGTCGCGTTCGCTAAGGCCAGGCGGATCAAAGCATCACGTTCGCGAGCAAGGGCATCACGTTCGCGTAGGCAAAGTAGGGTGAAGCTTCGCGTTCGCATGACTGGGAGTCGCGATCGCGTAGAAAGAAAATAGGCGGCTGGGAATTTTGTACACCGCGAACGCGTGGGAGGCATCGCGTTAGCGTAGGGTAAGCCAGAGTTGAACATCGCGAACACATGGGAGGCATCACGTTCGTGAAGAGTAAAAGGGAGCTGGACATCGCGAACGCGTAGAACAAATTGGTCTGGCAGTGAAATTAAATTGCAGAACAGAGGGCTGACGGGTTCATTCACTCAAAACATAATTTTGAGCCATAGAGAGAAGAAAACACGAGGAAAAAACTGAGAAATCATCGGGTATTCATCGGAGGTAATATTCTTGACTCAAAAACATAATTTTATGGTAGAATTAACATCAATCTTCATAAATTTGGGTAGAATTTTGAAGAATTGTGGCCTAGGTATTGAAAACGAGATTTTGAGTTTTGGAAGGCCATTTGAACTCCGATTTCAATAAATTTTATATGCACAGACTCGTGGCGAGATGAGGATCGCATTGGTACTAATTTCGGAATTTTCCGAGCAATGGGCCCGGGGTCGGGTTTTACCAACTTAGTGTATTTATGCGAATTTCATGTAAATTGAAATGGGTTATGATTCTTTGACCCGTATTTGATATAATTATTGTGATTTGACTAGATTCTACGCACGAGGGAGCGAATTTCAAAGGAAAAGGCATCGCGGACGAGTCTACGACCGGCTAGAGGTGAGTAGTTTGTGTATATGGTAGCCCGAGGGTTCGAAACCCCGGCTTAGCACATTGTGACGCTAGTAGGGCGTGGCTCGCACACCATGGCAGGTGCGGGATTGATTGTGACTGGGGATTGAGACTTGGTCCATCCCAGAAGTGAATAATATGTTCTTAGTATTAGAAATACACTATATTTGATATATTTGTGGGCGGTAAACCTTGTTTGGGGCCTTGTGCCGACCTGTAGCGTCCTTAGAGGACAATATTTATGTGATAGCTATATTTGCTTAATGACTGATCTCAGTCATGGAAATTGAAATCACATTATTGATATGCTAAGTCACCGACTTTTGCAAATTTAATAAAGTTAAAGTATTTTTCATAAATTATGAACTGGAAACTGGAATTAAGAAAAATGAACTGTTTTGTGACTTATCTGATTATTGTGGACTGAGGATGGATCGGGCTGCACGCCGCAGCGGTTATTATGACATGAGGATCGGGCTGCACGCCGCAGCGGTATTTGCGCTTGGGCTGTAGGAGCCCCTCCGGAGTCTGTACACACCCCTATTGAGCGCCGTCGACGTTAAATTGGATCGGGCTACACGCCGTAGCGGTTATGTGCATTGCATTGCATCTTTATTTGTTGAATTACTCCGTGGTAGCTGTATTGTATTGTTGATGCTAGTTCGTAGGAGATTCGAACTGTAGTTTAGCTTCATTATGTGGTATTCTGTGGATTTCTTATTTTCAGCTACTTGTATATATTTATTACTCACTGAGTACTTAGTACTCACCCCTACTCCCTGCACCTTTTGTGTGCAGACTCAGGTACACATGAGCAGTAGACAGGCATTTTCAGCGGTTTCAGAGTCATACCGAGTTGCGAAGGTAGCTGCCGACGTTCGCAGAACTTAGCTACTCCTCCTCTTTCCAGTTGTTATTTTGTATTCAGACTTAAGTATTTCTATACAGTATTCTCTATTCCTGTTGGGTTTTGTTAGATGCTCTAGACTTGTGATTCCAGATCTATGGTAGTGTTAGTTGTTTTCGTACTTCTCAGTACTTTATTCTTTATTATTATTATTGGAGTTCTTTAACTCATATATTCTTCTTGGGATGTCCATTTGGGACCGACATTCGATGTGATAAGTAATTATTGGTCTGGCTGGCCTAGCTTAATTGTTGGGCGCCATCACGACCGGATTTGGGTCGTGACAAGTTGGTATCATAGCCTAGGTTTACTAGGACTCGCGAGTCTTGAGCCGGTTTAGTAGGCTTTCGCGGATCGGTACGTAGACGTCCGTATCTATCCTCGGAGGGCTACCGAAACTTTAGGAAAAACCTCATTTTCTTGGATTCATATCGTGTGATTTGTGTTATCATGAAATTAAATTTTTCCATATACTATCCTCTCGCAGATGGCGAGAACACGAGCTAACGGACGTGGCGGACGACCACCATTGGCACCCAGAGGCCGTGGTCGTGGTAGAGGTAGGGCAGCAGTACCAGCACCTGCTGACCCACCAACTGACCAGACTCAGGGTCAGATTCCTGCACCAGTGGCCCAGGCTCAAGACCAGATTCCAGCAGCAAATGCTCCGGCAACTCGGGTTCAGGCACCGGCAGTGCCCATTGTGATACCGGGTCTTCAGGAAACCTTGGCTCAGATCTTATCAGTGTGCACAAGCTTGGCTCAGGTAGTTGCAGCTACTGCTGCAGTATCTTCTTCACAGGCAGGGGGGGAATTAGACCCCCGTGGCTCACACACCCGAGTCAATTCAGCCAGTTGCGCCCGTTGCACCAGCTCCTGCTTATATGGTTCCAGCTATGCCCGACAATAAGCAGCGTCGTTTGGAGAGATTTGAGAGGCTACAGCCTCCGACATTCGGTGGTGCTGAGGGCGAGGACGCCCAGGGTTTTCTTGACAGATGTCAGCGCATGCTTCGCACCGCGGGTATTCTAGAGTCCAGCGGTGTTTCATTCACCACTTTTCAGTTTACAGGTGCAGCATTTCAGTGGTGGGAGGATTTTGAGAGGCGTAGGCCCACTAGGGAAGCGCCCTTCACTTGGCAATAGTTCTCCACGGTATTTTTGGAGAAGTACATGCCTCAGTCTCAGAGAGAGGAGCTGCGACGTCAGTTTGAGTGGCTGAAGCAGGGAGATATGACGGTTACTCAGTATGAGATGAGATTCACACAGCTGGCTCGTCATGCCATGTGGATGGTTCCTACGGACAAAGAGAGGATTCGGAGATTTATTAATGGCCTTATTTATCCCATCCGCATATTGATGACCAGGGAGAGAGCTTCGGCAGTTACCTTTGAGGAGGTGGTTGATACTGCCCGTCACATTGAGATAGATCGCCGTAGAGAGTGGGAGGAGAGAGAGGCTAAGAGGCCTCGTGGTACTGGCAGCTACAGTGGTGCTCCGTCTAGGGGCCAACCTCAGCATAGCAAGGGTCGTTCTTTCAGGTCTCATCAGTCTGGACGTGCAGAGTCTAGTGGGGTTTCATCAGATCGTGGTCGTCAGGGCCATCAGGGTTATCAGGGTCAGCAGAGCCGTCAGCAGAGTCAGCCTGCACTGAGTGCTCTTCCAGCTCAGAGCTCTGCGTATGTTTCCTCAGCACAGGGTTCATCTGTAGCGAGGGTTCCTCAGCAGCCCCTTCTTCCATCTTCAAGCCGTTCTTTTGAGTGCAGTGATTTGGGCCATATCAGGAGAGAGTGTCCTCAGTGGCTTCGTAAGCGGTCTCAGTAGAGGGATCAGCCTTCGTCTTCTACTCCTGTTTCTTTGGCGCCAGCACAGTCGGCTAGGACTGGTGGCCAGGTATCCGGAGGTCGCCCTAGGGGTGAGGATCGTACTGGTGGAGGCCAGGCTCGTTTCTATGCTCTTCCGGATAGGAAGGATGCTAGTGCTTCAGATGCGGTCATTTCAGGTATTATCTCAGTCTGCCACAAGGATGCTTCTGTCTTATTTGATCCCGGGTCCACCAATTCCTATATTTCTACTTATTTAGCACATCACTTGGGTATGACCCGTGGTATTCTTGCTTTGCCCGTACATGTGTCTACCCCGGTGGGGGATACTGTTGTTGTGGATCAGGTATATCGATCCTGTCTTATTACTATTGGGGGTCTGGAGACCCGAGTTGATTTATTACTACTGGGCATTGTAGATTTCGATGTGATACTAGGCATGGATTGGCTATCTTCTTACCATGCGATTCTGGACTGTCATGCCAAGACAGTCACACTAGCTATTCCAGGTAATCCGAGGATCGAGTGGCGTGGCTTGACTGATTATGTGTCCGAAAGGGTAATTTCATATATAAAGGCCCAATAAATGATTGGCAAGGGTTGTTTATCTTATTTGGCCTTCATTAGAAATGTTGAGGCTGAGACACCCAGTCTTTATTTGGTCCCCATTGTGAGGGAGTTTCCGGATGTATTTCCAGCAGACCTACCGGGCATGCCGCCTGACAGGGATATTAACTTTGGTATTGACTTGGTGCCGGGCACTCAGCCCATTTCTATTCCTCCCTATCGCATGGCACCAGCAGAGTTAAAAGAATTGAAAGAACAGCTTCAGGAACTCTTAGATAAGGGTTTCATTCGTCCGAGTGTGTCACCTTGGGGTGCACCCGTGTTGTTCGTGAAGAAGAAAGATGGCACAATGAGAATGTGCATTGATTACAGGCAGTTGAACAAGGTAACAGTGAAGAATAAGTACCCATTGCCTCGTATTGAGGACCTATTTGATCAGCTCCAGGGAGCTAGTGTATTTTCTAAGATTGATCTTCGATCGAGGCTATCATCAATTGAAGATCAGGGACTCAGATATTATGAAGACAGCGTTCAGGACGCGATATGGACACTACGAGTTCCTGGTGATGTCTTTCGGGTTGACTAATGCCCCAGCTGCATTCATGCACTTGATGAATAGTGTATTTCGGCCGTACCTTGATTCTTTTGTGATTGTGTTTATTGATGATATTCTGGTGTATTCTCGCAGCTAGGAGGAGCATGCAAAGAACTTGAGGGTGGTATTAAAGAGGTTGAGAGAAGAGAAGCTCTATGCAAAATTCACTAAGTGTGAGTTCTGGCTTAATACTGTGGGTTTTCTGGGACATGTAGTGTCCAGTGATGGTATTCGGGTTGATCCACAGAAGGTCGAGGCAGTGCAGAATTGGCCCAGACCTTCCTCAGCTACAGAGATTCGGAGTTTTCTCGGCTTGGCAGGCTATTATCGCCGGTTTGTTTAGGGTTTCTCATCTATTGCTTCACCGTTGACTAAGTTGACACAGAAGAATTCTCCATTTGTGTGTGTGAACACGTGATTTTTACCCTATAAGAGAAATACTCCCAAAGATTCAAAATAAAATAATTTTAGTTTTCTTGCAATTGTTGTGAATTTTGTGTTATTTTTCTTGTATTATTTGCATTTTTATCTCTGCATATTTGCTTGTTTAAATAAATAAAATATACAAAAAAATATGTTGCATATGTATATAAAATTCAAGTTTACAATTAAGTTTATTTTACAGAAATGAAAAGTCATAAAAAATATGTATTTTGCATTTTTTAAGCATTTAATGTCCAAACCGTGCAATTTTATTTTTATTAATGTTTAATTTTGTGTGATAATTATTATTATGAGTTAATTAGTATTTCAAGATAATTTTTAGTTTTTATAAATTAATCTTAGTATTTTGGGCTTTATTAATTAGGAAGTTGAATAATGAAGAAGAACAAAATAGAAAAAATTGGATTGGGCCATCTTGCAAATTAAGTTACAAGCCCAATCCTAAGCACCTTTACCCAACCCAAAACCCCTTGGCCCAAGAAGAAAATTTCTGATTTTTTTAGCCAAAAAATAATCATAATCACATGACATAAAGTAGTGGGGAGCAAGGAAATCAAGGAAGAAAACAAGAAGAGGAAAACGTGGATTAGTGGGTATTCTTTAAATTAAAAAAATATTTTTCTTTTTAATAAAAAATCTGAAAATTTTTGAAATTTTTGCCTATAAATAGAAGAGAGGATTTATGAAAAAAGGGTGGAAAAAAGAGAGGAAACAATAGGAAGAGAAGAAAAATAAGGAAAAAAAGAGAGCAGTATACGCTCGATATACACTCTGGATACAGAAATATACACGGACATAATTTAATTTTTGAGAGTTTCTTTTGAGAATTGAAGAGAGTTCAAAGCTAGAGAGAGAAAGCAAAGAGAAATTTCGGAATATATTTTTCTTCTCTATTTTTACTGTTTTTTCTCCATATTGCTGGGATATTCTGGATTGAGGTGTTGAAGCTACTGCTAGTTGTTATTGTTGTTGTTGCTGTACTTTCACCGGCCTGTCGATTTTCCATCTTCCCCTTCTTATCAATACCAGGTACACATTCTAAAAAATTATGTGTTGATATAAAATTGAATTGGAAGTTGAAGTTTTGAAATGAAATAGAGAAGTTGTTGATTAATATTTGTTATTATTTTCTGTTTTATTAGTTTTGCCAAATTGTAGTTAGTTCTATATTTTGAAGAATAAATTTGTCATTTAGTCGGCTTGTGAGGGAACACCTTTTGTACTAATATAGAATAGCATTTTAAGCATGTAATTAATTAAGACTTTTTCTTTTCTTTAAAAGATAAACTAAATAAAAAAAATGTAGTCACTTTAGGATTATCCTTTTAAATAAAAAATGTTACGAGCCTTGCTAAATAGAAAATAAAATTGCGGGGCCCCTCAATAAGAATGTTCATTTTTCTTAAAAAATAATCAAACGCGGTAAATGATTTAAACTTGCATTATAGTATTGAATATATTTTAAAATCAAATATTTAGCCATTACAATAATTTAAGCGACCGTGCTAGAACCACGGGATCCGGGGTGCCTAACACCTTCCCTCGGGTCAACAGAATTCCTTACTTAGAATTTCTGGTTCGCAGACTTCATTTCGAAAGTCAAAACTTTTCTCGATTTGGGATTTAAATAAATCGGTGACTTGGGACACCATAATTTATTCCAAGTGGCGACTCTGAAATAAATAAATAATCTCATTTCGAATATTGTCACTTAAATTGGAAAAACTCCCTTATGCATTATCCTTCGGGGTAAGCGCGCCAAAAGGAGGTGTGACAGCTCTGGCGACTCTGCTGGGGAAGATATGACCCAGAACCACTGGTTCAGGGTTTAAGAATTCGAGCTTTAAATAATTGTTATATTTGGGTTATTATCATCTGATTTTGTTATATGTCTGTATTTAATGTGCTAAATGTTGTTTTTACCGCTTTGATATTCTTGTGAATTGTACATATAAATTGTGCCGAAACCAATCTCCTCTCTGAGTCTTCTAAATCATGAAGAAGGGTGCACTTCGTGTGACTTTTTTTCTGTATAGTGTCTAATTCCCACTTTAGAACGAGGTTTGGATAAGTTGCAAAACCGATGAAGCTTCTCTATTCCCGGGTTGCTGCCTCCTCCTCGGCTCGAGTTATCCGCTCGGGTAAGCCAGGTCTAGAACAATAAACCCAGGTTTTTAAACCTAGTATAACAAAACTTCATACCGGATCCCTAGTAGGAACGCTTATTTGCATCATGTGCATATTGACTTAGAGAGGCTCAACACAGGGGTTGGGCCTGTCTAGGACAGATGACCTGAAATGAAAAGACCATCCTGCTGCATCCTGTTTGTTTTACGCATTCATTTGCTTCAGACTTGCAGGCTAACCGATTTTTTTTAATATTGAGGAAAATGAAAATAAATAGTTTCAAAATAGTTTATTTTTTTTACTTAAAAAGAAAAAAAAATGTTTGTTGTAAAATAAAAAAAATATGTGATTAAAAAAAAAGAATATATATATATATATATATATATATATATATATATATATATATATAAAAAAAAATGTGTGATTAAAAAAAAAATAGTTTCAAAATAGTTTGTTTTTTTACTTAAAAAAGAAAAAAAAAGTTTGTTTTAAAATTAAAAAAAATGTGTGAAAAAATAATAAATAATTTGTTTCATTTACAGATGTAGTTTGTTTTTATTTGACCGAACTACGCAGGTTTGATTCTCCCCATTAGGTGGGATACGTAGGCAACCCTCGTCGGGTCCAACCACCCCTTCAAATAATTAAAAAAAATGTCGAAGTTTTAGTTTTCAATAAAATCAAAGTAATGCTGTTTTTGAAAATAGCCGAATGTTCCGAAAGGACACCGGAAGGTCGTTTTGCAAAAATGGCCACTTTGAAGTCTTTTCTTTTCTTTTTGAATAATAGCCTTGAAATATTCCATGTGGAAATGTTGAAAGGCCGTAGCCTCAAAATAAAGTTTGGGTTACCACCCCTTTTTTAAAAAAAATCAAAAAACAATGTGTGTTTAATTTTGTCAATAAAATCAAAGTGATGCCGTTTTTGAAAATAGCCGAATGTTCCGAAAGGATGCCGGAAGGCTGTTTTAGCAAAAATAGCCGCTTTGAGTCATTTTAGATAATTTACGAGCATAGCCTTGAAATATTCCTTGTGGAAATGTTGCAAGGCCATAGCCGCAAAATCAAGTTCGGGTTCACACCCCTTTTGCAAAAATAACCAAAAAATGTGTCAAATTTTTGATTTTATTATAAATAAATCGGGTGATGCTATTCTTGTTTAAAATAAGCCGAATGTTCCCCAAAAGGACGCCAGAAGGCTATTTTTGCAAGAATAGCCACTTTGAGTCTTTGTAAATAATTTTTGGGCACAGCCTTGAAATATTCCCTCGTGGAAATATTGAAAGGCCGTATCCGCAAAATTAAGTTTGAGTCATCACTCAACTTTGCAAAAAAAAAAACAATATATGGTTTTGCTGAAATGGCCACATTTGGCATTTAAACTTTCTCAGTCTTTTGTTGGCTTATGGCGATGCCGAAGGATGCCCCCATGAGCCACAGTAGGAAATTTTTTTTCAAGTTTATCTTTTTTATTAAATATATTTTGCAAAATAGCCATTTTTGCCAAATAAGCCATTACATGGCTAATTTTGTAGAAATAGTCATAATTGGCGCTAAAAATATTCTTATTCTTGTAGAAATCTCTGGCACAAGGTGTGAAAGTTTTTTATCAAAGTTTGTAGTTGGAGTCGGCGTTTATAATTTTTCTTCAAAAAAAAAATCAAATAAACATCTCTTTATTTCTTGCATTAATTTGCAAGAACTACGCTCGGTCTGATTCATGCGGGGTCATGATACGTAGGCAATCTCCATAAGATTCGACCACAATTGTATATGTATAAATAAATAAAAAAATAAATAAATAAATAAATAAATTGATAAGGACTGTCTGAGTCCATTCTAACATGTTTTGTCTTGAATTGTAAAGTAAGTAGAAGGTGGTTGGTTTGTGACAAGCGGACAACGCAAGATCCCCGAAAGATGGTACAGGAGGAAATAACCCAAAGATTGAAAAGCTTAGAACAGCGGTTGAAAAACACGCACGGGTTGGCAGTTCAAAAGAGTGTTGCTTTCAAAGATCTATGATTGTTTCCCGATGTCCACTTGCCACCTGGTTTCAAGATTCCCAAATTTGAAAAGTACGATGGACATGGACATCCCCATAGCCCATTTGAAAAGGTATTGCAATCAACTAAGGAGTCTGGGAAGAAATGAACAATTGTTAATAGATTACTTTGGGGAAAGCCTTACAGGAGTAGCCTCTGAATGGTTTTGGGATCAAGATGCATCTCGCTGGCACGTCTGGAACGACATGGTACGGGCCTTTGTCAAACAATTCCAATACAACATCAACATTGCCCCAGACCGCATTTTTCTTTCAAATCTGAAGAAGAAATCAAGTGAAATTTTTAGGGAATATGCCCTTAAATGGAGAGAGCAAGCAGCTCGTGCTGAGCCACCCATGGATGACCATGAGTTAATCACTGTCTTCCTTCAGGCTCAAGATCTGGATTATTTTCAGAACATGATGTCTGCGGTTGGTCAATCCTTCCTGGATGTAATCAAAATGGGAGAAATGGTAGAGAACGGTCTTAAGACAGCAGAATTATAAGTCAAGCGGCTCTCAAGGCTGCAGCTCAGGCTGTCCAATTTGAATCTAGTGACACGAATGAGAGGGATGAAGAAGTCACGATGATATCGGGGTCAAGAAAAGGTTCCAGAAGAACACCTCGACGGTATGCGATGTCTCGACAGGTTTTCCATAACTCCCCTGAGCATTACTATCCACCTCCGAACCCACCATACTCAGTTGATCCACCCCAGTATGTTATTCAGCCATCAAATCATCCAAGAAAGCGAGCACGGGCATCACAAAATCTCTACCGGCCTCTGCAAAATTTCCAAATACCTTATAACCCACTTCCAAACCAAGGGTATAGAAGGGAACCGAAGTTGAAGGATAATTTCACACCAATAGGAGTTTCCTATGCAAGCTTATTTGAGAATTTAAAGCAACAGGACATGATTGCACCCATCCCTCCAAATCATGTGGAACTACGTGCAAGGAGCTTTGACCCATCTAAAAGGTGTGAATACCATTCCCATGCCCAGGGGCACAACATGGAAAGTTGTCGGGATATGAAAAGGGAAATAGAAAGGATGATCCAAGAAAGATTGATTGTGATTCATAACAGTGACACCCGGAATATCGCGCTGAATCCATTACCTGCACTTGATGATACACACTTTCTGGCGGCGATGCCTGGTGGCACGGAATATGAGAATCCACTCGGGAATTTGCCGACTGAAATGAGAGAAGGCCATAGTGGTTCTGATAATTAAATTCGTGGCTAAATGTCAGGCTTATCAATTGGAGAGTCATTTGTGGTGGCTTATTTTGTTGTCATTTCTATTTGTCCAATTTATTTCAGAATGGTAATCCGAATGTTGTTTTGTGGCTCAAACCTTTTATCCTTGTATTTTTCTTTTGATCATAGTGTCTCATCTAAAGGGGTCTAGGTTCGTTCTAAGGGTTATAACCCCAGTTTTGTTTATTGGTTGTTCGAGTCGTTGTTTTATCGGTTAATGCAATGACCTATTTTATATTATTTCTAGACATTTTCTGTTATTTACTCCTCTCCTTCCTATAGTTCTTTTTCGGCTAGCTCTAGTGACATGACGTGCGCACATAGTTCTGGTCTGATCTTAAAAGTTAATTACAAACCCATTGGGAGGTGATCGAGATATTTAAATGAAGTAATAACGGTTTGAGATTATTCGAAACCCGAGTCATGAGAAACTGGGGCAAGTAAAAGAAAACCGTTAAAGGCAAGTTGCCAAAATTGACACGGGGTCGTTCATAATAATGAAAATGAGAGTGTTGCCCAACAATGCTTTAAAGATATGACAAATATTAATTATGTTGTTTATACTTGACATGTTTTAAAGATTGGAATGACGAAGGCATTTTGTTCTGCTATCCAAATACTTTATCCATCGTCAACCCTTTGAGACTTATTTTAAATTCTTTCATACCCCTCCTTCGGAATTAGTTGCAAAGACTAGAAACACAAGTTTGAAAGGCAAGAGAAGAAAGGGATAAAGAAAAAAGTAAAAAAAAAAAAAACAACAAAAAGAGATAAAGAAAAGAAAAAGGAAAATGTGTGAAAAAAAGAAACTTGAAAAAGAGGAATTGGGAACTACGTTTGACCTGATTCCTTAAAGAGGATACGTAGGCGCTTCACAGCTCGGTCATAGTGTAAATAAAGTAATAAAAATTCCCCAAGTAAAAACTGGGGCAAAGAAAAATTGTGTTGATTATAAATAAATTTAGGTCCGAAGGTTGTAAATTTTGAACCCAAAATTGATTTTGTTTTGAGCCTTCAATACCCTTTCTTTCTAGCCCTATCCAAATCCCACATTACGGTCCAAAGAAAGACCTTCCGATCAGTCTTCAAAAGATGCCATGTCAGGCGAGTGAGAGAGTCCTATCAGAATATAACACGCTGATTCTCAGCAGAAAAGACTCTGATTCCCAGCAGAAAGGAAACACGAGAGAGTCTTAGCAGTGACACCCCAATCCCCAACTAAAAGTGATACAAATGAGAGAGTCTTACCGGTGAAAACCTTCACAGGCACCATAAGGCGACGAAAGCTGAGAGAAAATCAAAATGAGAGAGGCTTGAAAGTGAAAACCCTTCGGGCACTACAAGTCGAATAAAGGTGATAGAAATCACGAGACAGAAATCGTGAAAGGCAATTAACGACGCAGGATAGGCCATATGTGCATGTCATGACCAGTAGAGTTGGTATTCACGTTTGATAAGTTTTTATAGTTATTTCTTGCTAGAGAGTCATTTTTTTCCTTTGTCTTCTATTTTGTTTCTTTTTATCTTTCCCATTTTATCAAAAATTCCCCATCAAAGTCTGTCTAGTCAGAACAAGTGAGGAATGACTTCAAAACTTGCCACCAACTTTCCAATTATCATGAAAAGCAAGGAAGTGTCATTGATGGCAGAGAAGTATAGTGCAAAGAAGATTATTAAACTGGGCAGAAAATTTTCTTTTCATTTTGAAAATTTTCCGGAAGTCGAGTCCCACTTGGGGAAAAGGGAAGAAAGAAGGCCTTAAGGGAAGCAATATTTAAACCAATGTCATCTCCAACAGTCTTCAGAAGAGTGAAACACCAATTTTGAGGAAATGAAAATCCACCAGCAGTGTTATCTTCAGCAAGTTTCGAGGTGGTCGGACAACACATAGTGGTAAAGGAGGAAAGGAAATCTCATCTTCAACAAAATAACCCTCAGCAAGTTGAGAAACACAGAACGGGGAAGGGATAAATGGAAAAACCCATCCCCAACAAGAATATCATCTCCAGCAAATGAAATCATTCCTAACAAGTTTTGGGAACCCCGAGCGAGGAAAAGGGGAAAAGGAAAAACCACCCCACAGGAGCGGCACAACCGCTCACAATATTTTGAACTAACAAATTTTCTTTGATTTGAAACAGGGAAAAAAATGCTATTGATAGCAGAAAGTCATGCCACAAGGAAGAACACCAATACTGGGGTAGAAACTTTTCTGCCGTTGTTGAAATTTTCTCGGAGAAACGAGGAAGGCAATTCAAAATGACGTGTCAGGTTTGTCCACCTTCAAATAGGATGTTTCAGGTTTGTCCACCTTCGAACAGGACGTCTCAGGTTTGTTCACTTTCATACATTGATATAATGGGAGTATTCGCCCTCGAATAGGATACAATGGGAGTATACGCCCTCGAATAGGATACAATGGGAGTATTCACCCTCGAATAGGATATAATGGGAGTATTCGCCCTCGAATAGGATACAATGGGAGTATTCGCCCTCGAATAGGATATAATGGGAGTATTCGCCCTCGAATAGGATACAATGGGAGTATTCGCCCTCGAATAGGATACAATGGGAGTATTCTCCCTCATATAGGATACAATGGGAGTATTCGCCCTCGAATAGGATACAATGGGAGTATTCGCCCTCGAATAGGATACAATGGGAATATTCGCCCTCAAATAGGATACAATGGGAGTATTCACCCTCGAATAGGATACAATGGGAGTATTCGCCCTCGAATATGATACAATGGGAGTATTCGCCCTCGAATAGGATACAATGGGAGTATTCGCCCTCGAATAGGATACAATGGGAGTATTCGCCCTCGAATAGAATACGATGGGAGTATCCGCCCTCGAATAGGATACGATGGGAGTATTTGCCCTCGAATAGAATACGATGGGAGTATCCACCCTCGAATAGGATACGATGGGGGTATCCGCCCTCGAATAGAATACGATGGGAGTATTCACCCTCGAATAGAATACTATGGGAGTATTCGCCCTCGAATAGAATAGATGGGAGTATTCGCCCTCGAATAGAATATGATGGGAGTATCCACCCTCGAATAGAATACGATGGGAGTATTCGCCTTCAAATAGAATACGATGGGAGTATTCGCCCTCGAATAGATTACGATGGGAGTATTCGCCCTCGAATAGAATACGATGGGAGTATCCGCCTTCGAATATGATACGATGGGACTATCCACCCTCGAATAGGATATTTTATGTTTGTTTTATTTTTATTGATTTGCTAGAATGCATTTTAAATTCAAAAGTTGCTAATAAAAATAGGCGCCTACCTGTGTAACAAGAGGCATGTCTTCAGTCTTTACATTGCAGGTCTTGAAACCAGTAACCCACCATAAAGTAGAGGGTTACAACAAGAGTTCCCAGCACAAATTCAAGCGCATGAGTCAAAGGAAGGGAGGGAATAAAGAAAAATTTTTCCAGCATCATTATCCTCAGCAGGAAAGTAAATAATTCTAAACATATCCCCAGCAGTCAGGAGGGAAAACAACACGACCCAGGAGGAAAGCAATTCCAGAACAAGGTAATTTAGGAGAAATGATGGTTTAAGAGGTGATGCAGGAAGAAGAAAGCGGTGCAGGAAGCGAAGGAAGACGATAGGGATGGGATAAAGTTCGAAGTTTGTAGTTGAAGTCAGGGAGCCCGCCTGAAGAATGGAGTGGCGATTTAGTTTTGAAGTTATAGTTGAAGTCGGGGAGCCCGCCTGAAGAATGGAGTGGCGATTTATTTTGAAGTTGTAGTTGAAGTCAGGGTGCCCGCCTGAAGAATGGAGTGGCGATTTAGTTTTGAGTTGTAGTTGAAGTCAGGGAGCCCGCCTGAAGAATGGAGTGGCGATTTATTTTGAAGTTGTAGTTGAAGTCAGGGAGCCCACCTGAAGAATGGAATGGCGATTTAATCTTGAAGTTATAGTATAAGTTAGGGAGCCCGCCTGAAGAATGGAGTGGCGATTTAGTTTTGAAGTTATAGTTGAAGTCAGGGAGCCCGCCTGAAGAATGGAGTGGCGATTTAGTTTTGAAGGGATAGTTGAAGTCAGGGAGCCCGCCTGAAGAATGGAGTGGCGATTTAGTTTTGAAGGGATAGTTGAAGTCAGGGAGCCCGTCTGAAGAACGGAGTGGCGAATTGTTATTTTGAAGTTGATGTTGAAAGCAGGTGTCCGCCCGAAGAATGGAATGGCGATTTATGATTAGAGTTTGTCGATAAAGTCAGAAGCCCGCCAGAAAAGCAGAACGTCGTCTCAATTTCTAAGATTTGATAAGGATAGTGAAGAATCGGAAAGTGACGGAGTGTAACGGAAATCCCCAGCATGAATCCAAGTTCATAATCGGAAGGAATGCAACAAGGATCAGAAAGATAGATTCAGACTTCGAAGGAAAATAGTTCGAAGATCACAATGAAGGGACCAATGGTCGGAGTTCGGCAATCAAGATAGGCCGAGATAACAATTGTCAGAAGAAAAGAAGCATGTGAAGAAACATCAAAGCCAGCAGGATGGCAAGGAACATGACAAGATCAAGTTCAAAAGATAGATAAGAATTTGCAATAATGTAACTTAGTCTAGCTTCTTATTTTTCGTTTAGCACGGTGTAATAAGGAGATCAGTTAAGCAGTGGCATCAGCAGCAACAACAAGTAACAGCAAGATCACAGCAGTCATGGTAGTCCCAGCTACCAAAACTTCCCGAACTACATTGACTTGATTCCTGTTTAGCCCAGGATATGTAGGAGGCCTTCTGAAGCAGAGGCTCGGTCAAAGTTTTTCCAAAAATGCTTCACACGGAGTACTCAAACGGGCAAATATCGCTCGTATCCGCTCACTTATCTTTGCACGAAAACTCTTCGTGTTTTCGAGTAAAGAGGGACATTGTGAGCACGTGATTTTTGCCCTATAAGAGAAATACTCCCAAAGATTCAAAATAAAATAATTTTAGTTTTCTTGCAATTGTTGTGAATTTTGTGTTATTTTTCTTGTATTATTTGCATTTTTATCTCGTGCATATTTGCTTGTTTAAATAAATAAAATATACAAAAAAAATATGTTGCATGTGTATATAAAATTCAAGTTTACATTTAAGTTTCTTTTACAGAAATGAAAAGTCATAAAAAATATGTATTTTGCATTTTTTAAGCATTTAATGTCCAAATCGTGCAATTTTATTTTTATTAATGTTTAATTTTGTGTGATAATTATTATTATTATGAGTTAATTAGTATTTCAAGATAATTTTTTGTTTTTATAAATTAATCTTAGTATTTTGGGCTTTATTAATTAGGAAGTTGAATAATGGAGAAGAACAAAATAGAAAAAATTGGATTGGGCCATCTTGCAAATTAAGTTACAAGCCCAATCCTAAGCACCCTTACCCAACCCAAAACCCCTTGGCCCAAGAAGAAAATTTCAGATTTTTTTTAGCCAAAAAATAATCATAATCACATGACATAAAGTAGTGGGGAGCAAGGAAATCAAGGAAGAAAACAAGGAGAGGAAAACATGGATTAGTGGGTTTTCTTTAAATTAAAAAAATATTTTTCTTTTAAATAAAAAATCTGAAAATTTTCGAAATTCTTGCCTATAAATAGAAGAGAGGATTTGTGAAAAAAAGGTGGAAAAAAGAGAGGAAACAATAGGAAGAGAAGAAAAATAAGGAAAAACAAGAGAGCAGTATACACTCGATATACACTATGGATATTGAAATATACACGGACATAATTTAATTTTTGAGAGTTTCTTTTGAGAATTGAAGAGAGTTCAAAGCTAGAGAGAGAAAGCAAAGAGAAATTTCGGAATATATTTTTCTTCTCTATTTTTACTGTTTTTTTTTCATATTGCTGGGATATTCTGGATTGAGGTGTTGAAGCTACTGCTGGTTGTTATTGTTGTTGTTGCTGTACTTTCACCGGCCTGTCGATTTTTTATCTTCCCCTTCTTATCAATACCAGGTACACATTCTAAAAAATTATGTGTTGATATAAGATCGAATTGGAAGTTGAAGTTTGAAATGAAATAGAGAAGTTGTTGATTAATATTTGTTGTTATTTTCTGTTTTATTAGTTTTGTCAAATTGTAGTTAGTTCTATATTTTGAAGAATAAATTTGTCATTTAGTCGGCTTGTGAGGGAACACCTTTTGTACTAATATAGAATAGCATTTTAAGCATGTAATTAATTTGGATTTTTTTTTTCTTTAAAAGATAAACTAAATAAAAAAAATGTAGTCACTTTAGGATTATCCCTTTAAATAAAAAATTTTACGAGCCTTGCTAAATAGAAAATAAAATCGCGGGGCCCCTCAATAAGAATGTTCATTTTTTTTTAAAAAATAATCAAACGCGGTAAATGATTTAAACTTGCATTATAGTATTGAATATATTTTAAAATCAAATATTTAGCCATTACAATAATTTAAGTGACCGTGCTAAAACCACGGGATCCGGGGGTGCCTAACACCTTCCCTCGGGTCAACAGAATTCCTTACTTAGAATTTTTGGTTCGCAGACTTCATTTGGAAAGTCAAAAATTTCCTCGATTTGGGATTTAAATAAATCGGTGACTTGGGACACCATAATTTATTCCAAGTGGCGATTCTGAAATAAATAAATAATCTCATTTCGAATATTGTTACTTAAATTGGAAAAACTCCCTTATACATTATCCTTCGGGGTAAGCGCGCACAGAAGAATGTTCCATTTGTGTGGTCTGATGAATGTGAGGAGAGCTTCCAAAAGCTCAAGGAGGCTTTGACCACAGCTCTAGTACTTGTGTTGCCATCAGCCTCAGGGTCATATACGGTGTATTGTGATGCTTCTAGAGTTGGGCTCGGTTGTGTGTTGATGCAAGAGGGTAGAGTTATTGCATATGCTTCTCGTCAGCTAAAGCCCCACGAGAAGAACTACCCTGTTCATGATTTGGAGTTAGCTGCTATTGTTCATGCCTTGAAGATTTGGAGGCATTACCTATATGGTGTATCTTGTGATGTATATACGGACCACCGCAGCCTTCAGCATTTGTTTAAGCAGAAAGATCTAAATTTGAGGCAGCGGAGATGGCTTGAATTGCTTAAAGACTATGATATTTCAATCTTGTACCATCCCGGGAAAGCCAATGTAGTGGCTGACGCATTGAGCCGGAAGGCTATTAGTATGGGCAGTTTGGCGTATATTCCAGTTGGGGAGAGACCCCTTGCAGTTGATGTTCAGGCGTTAGCTAATCAGATGGTGAGACTGGATATTTCTGAGCCCAATCGGGTGATGGCTTGTATAATGGATCGTTCTTCTTTATATGATTGTATCCGAGAGCGCCAGTATGATGATCCACACTTACTTGTCCTTAAGGACAGAGTTCAGCATGATGATGCCAGGGATGTCACTATTGATAGTGATGGTGTATTGCGGATGCAGGGCCGGATATGCGTGACCAATGTTGACGGCCTTCGTGAGTTGATATTGGAGGAGGCCCAGAGCTCGCAGTATTCTATTCATCCAGGAGCCGCGAAGATGTACCAGGATTTGAAGCAGCATTACTAGTGGAGAAAGATGAAGAAAGATATTGTGAGCCATGTGGCTCGGTGTCTAAACTGTCAGCAGGTCAAGTATGAGCATCAGAGACCTGGTGGTGTATTCCAGCGTATTGATATCCCTGAGTGGAAGTGGGAAAGGATTACTATGGACTTTGTTAGTGGACTCCCTCGGACGGCGAGGAAGTTCGATTCAGTTTGGGTGGTGGTGGATAGGTTGACCAAGTCAGCTCACTTCATCCCAGTGTGTACTACTTATTCCTCAGAGCGGTTGGCATAGATATTCATCCGTGAGATAGTGAGATTGCATGGAGTTCCCATTTCTATTATATCAGACAGAGGTACCCAGTTCACTTCTCAGTTCTGGAGGACATTTCAGCGAGAGTTGGGGTCACAGGTAGAGCTGAGCACAACATTTCATCCACAGACGGATGGACAGTCTGAGCGTACTATTCGGATATTGGAGGACATGTTGCATGCTTGTGTCATTGATTTCGGTAGTTCATGGGCTGATTACTTGCCTCTTGCGGAGTTTGCTTATAATAATAGCTATCAGTCCAGCATTCAGATGGCACCGTATGAAGCTTTATATGAGAGGCGGTGTAGGTCTCCAGTCGGTTGGTTTGAGCCCGGCGAGACTAGGTTGTTGGGGACAGAGTTAGTTCAGGATGCCTTAGACAAAGTGAAGGTGATTCGGGAGAGACTAAGAGTTATGCGGACCGGAAGGTCCGAGATGTGTCTTATTCAGTAGGTGAGAAGGTGTTGCTGAAGGTTTCACCTATGAAGGGCGTTGTGAGGTTTGGGAAGAAAGGGAAGTTGAGCCCAAGGTTTATTGGACCTTTTGAGGTGCTTAGGAAAGTTGGGGAGGTGGCCTATATGCTTGCTTTGCAACCCAGTTTGTCGGGAGTTCACCCGGTGTTCCATGTATCCATGCTCCGGAAGTATGTCGGAGACCCGTCTCATATGTTAGACTTCAAGCACGATACAGCTAGATGAGGATTTGACTTATGATGTGGAACCAGTAGCCATTTTGGGTCATCAGGTTCGTAAGCTGAGATCCAAAGACATAGTTTCAGTGAAAGTGCAGTGGAGAGGTCGTCCCGTGGAGGAAGCAACTTGGGAGACCGAGCAGGAGATGCGGATCAGATATCCTCACTTGTTTGATGCTCCAGGTATGTTTCTTAACCCGCTCGCGGACGAGCGTTTGTTTAAGTTGGGAGAATGTAACGACCCGGCCCGTCGTTACGGGAATTACCACCCCGTTACCTTGCATTTACATATCTTATGCTTTTATATCAGTATTAGAGTATATCGGGTGAGTTAGGAGTGATTCGGGTTGAGAATGAAGCATATAGCATGTTTGAAGGAAGCTTGAATATGGGAAGTCAAACTAGAGTTGACTATTTCGTTAGAGTGCTCGGAACTGGATTCCGATGATTCGACTAGTTTCGGGGGATCATTTATGACTTAGGAGGGCAATCATAATTGAATTCGGAGGTCCGGTGTAGTTTTAGGCTTGAATTGGCGAAGGTTGAATTTTGGCGAAAACCGGATGGTAGGTGAGATTTTGATCCGGTGGTCGGAATGGAATTCCGACAATTTCTGTAGCTTTGTTATGTGATTTTGGATATGTTTGCAAATTTTCAGGTCATTCGGACATCGTTTGATCGGGTTTTGGATTGAATATTAGTTTCGGAAGTTTCGAAGAAACTTAGGCTTTGAATTCGTGTGTAAATGGTGATTTTGATGTTTAGGATGGTGTTTTTGTGATTGGAACAAGTCCGTATCATGTTTTGGAGTATGTTGGTGGTTTTCGTTGGGGTCCCGGGGGCCTCGGGATGATTTCGGACCATCAACCGGGCAATTTGAACTTGGCAAAATCTGCAGAAAATTGCAGGTTACTGCCTAGGCATTTAAGCCTTCGAGTTCGCGTGGCATGGGTCGCGTTCGCGAAGGCCAGGCGGATCAAAGCATCGCGTTGCTGAGCAGGGGCGTTGCGTTCGCGTAGGCAAGGTAGGGTGAAGCTTCGCATTCGCGTGACTGGGAGTCACGATCGCGTAGAAGGAAAATACGCGGCTGGGAATTTTGTACATCGCGAACGCGTGGGAGGCGTTGCGTTCGTGTAGGGTAAGCCAGAGTTGAACATCGCGAATGCGTGGGAGGTGTCGCGTTCGCGAAGAGTAAAAGGGAGCTGGGCATCGCGAACGCGTGAAGACCATTGCGAACGCGTAGAACAAATTGGTCTGGCAGTGAAATTAAATTGCAGAACAAAGGGCTTACGGGTTCATTCACCCAAAACATAATTTTGAGCCCTAGAGAGAAGAAAACATGAGGAAAACACTGAGAAATCATCGGGTATTCATCGGAGGTAAGATGCTTGACTCAAAAACATAATTTTATGGTAGAATTAACATCAATATTCATGAATTTGGGTAGAATTTTGAAGAATTCCGGCCTAGGTATTAAAAACGGGATTTTGAGTTTTGGAAGGCCATTTGAACTCCGATTTCGATAAATTTTATATGTACGGACCCGTGGCGAGACGAGGATCGCGTTGGAACTAATTTCAGAATTTTCCGAGCAGTGGACCCGGGGTCGGGTTTTACCAAATTAGTGTATTTATGCGAATTTCATGTAAATTGAAATGGGTTATGATTCTTTGACCCGTATTTGATATAATTATTGTGGTTTGACTAGATTCTACGCACGAGGGAGCGAATTTCAAAGGAAAAGTCATCGCGGATGAGTCTACGACCGGCTAGAGGTGAGTAGTTTGTGTATATGGTAGCCTAGGGGTTCGAAACCCCGACTTAACACATTGTGACGCTAGTAGGGCGTGGCTCGCACACTGTGGCAGGTGCGGGATTGATTGTGACTGGGGATTGAGACTTGGTCCATCCCGGAAGTGAATAATATATTATTAGTGTTGGAAATATATTGTATTTGATATATTTGTAGGCGGTAAGCCTTGTTTGGGGCCTTGTGCCGACCTGTAGCGTCCTTAGAGGACAATATTTATGTGATAGCTATATTTGCTTAATCACTGATCTCAGTCCTGGAAATTAAAATCACATTATTGATATGCTAAGTCACCGGATTTTGCAAATTTAATAAAGTTAAAGTATTTTTCATAAATTATGAACTGGAAACTGGAATTAAGAAAAATGAACTGTTTTGTGACTTATTTGCTTATTGTGGACTGAGGATGGATCGGGCTGCACGCCGCAGCGGTTATTATGATATGAGGATCGGGCTGCACGCCGCAGCGGTATTTGCGCTTGGGCTGTAGGAGCCCCTCCGGAGTCTGTACACACCCCCAGTGAGCGACGTCGACGTTAAATGGATCGAGCTACACGCCGTAGCGGTTATGTGCATTGCATTGCATCTTTATTTGTTGAATTACTCTGTGGTAGCTGTATTGTACTGTCGATGCTAGTTCGTAGGAGATTCGGACTGTAGTGTAGCTTCATATTATCGTATTTTGTGGATTTCCTACTTTCAGCTGCTTATATATATTTACTACTCACTGAGTACTTAGTACTCACCCCTACTCCCTGCACCTTTTGTGTGCAGACTCAGGTACTCAGGAGCAGTAGACAGGCATTTCCAGCGGTTTCAGAGTCATACCAAGTTGCTAAGGTAGCTGCCGACGTTCGCAGAACTTAGCTACTCCTCCTCTTTCCAGTTGTTATTTTGTATTCAGACATGAGTATTTCTATACAGTATTGTCTATTCCTGTTGGGTTTTGTTAGAGGCTCTAAACTTGTGACTCCGGATCTATGGGAGTGTCAGTTGTTTTCGTACTTCTCAGTACTTTATTCATTATTATTATTGTTGGAGTTCTTTAACTCATATATTTTTCTTGGGATGTCCATTTGGGACCGATATTCGATGTGATAAGTAATTGTTGGTCTGGCTGGCCTAGCTTAATTGTTGGGCGCCATCACGAACGGATTTGGGTCGTGTCACCCCTAGGACCTCAACTAAAAGTACAAACATGATCTAATACCATATCCAAACTTGCTCAAATCATCAAAACTCTATCGTTAACATCAAAATCCTCAATTATCCTCAAATCAACTCCTAAGTTTCTTAAAACTTCCGAATTTCACAGTCGATCATAAACCCGACCAAACAATGTCCGAATGACTTGAAAATTTGCACACATATCCAAAATCACCTAACGGAGCTACTGCAACTCTTGGAATTCTATTCCAACCCTCGCATCAAAATCTCACATATCAACCGGATATCGCCAAAATGCTAACTCTGCCAATTCAAGCCTAACTCTACACCGAGCCTCCAAAATCAATTTCGATCGCACTCCTAAGTCTCAAATCATCCCCCAAAGCTAACCGAAACATCAGAATTCACATCCGAGACCTCTAACTATATAGTCAACTTGTAGTTGACTTTTCCAAAATAAGCTCCCTTCTAAGAGGCTAAGTGCCTCATTTCCAACTAAAACCAATTCCATTCAACCCGATCAGCTGAAATACTGATATTTGAACACAAAGCAACACAATATGGGGGAAATGGGGCGGAAACACATGAGATGATGGGTCGGGTCGTCACATCCTCCCCAACTTAAATCAACACTTATCCTCGAGCGTACTCAGAGTTGCCCTAGAAACCAACTAATAGCTGGATGACCTTACCCAAGCATACACCCAGGGTGGTCCCATGTCACCCTAACTCACATAGGTCCGATAATACAACACACCTAAAATTTCATAGTCCATCTAGACCATAAATCCTAGAACCACATTGCACTTACGAAATCCTACCCAGAATAGACCCGAACCAGCTGTAGTAAGCCACACCTGCAACCTCAGGTGAAATCATACAGTATACCACACAATCCAACACTCGAAATGATAGTCTCTATTCACAACGGTTGCCCCATGATACTCAATTACCGATAAGAACCTCTTATTAGCTAAATTCTTATTCAAACACTTTCATATACTGTCCACGATAATTAAAACACGCGATAAACCGCGACCATTACTTAGATCAACCATACGTGAAGCCACTTCCCTTTTGACCAATACCACAATTGATTTCCAAACCAGACCTCGATTTTTATCCTTCTAACAAGCTGAAATCACATATGATCGAATTTATTAATGACTCCAATGATCACCTCGAACCCAACACACTTCTCCGGTGATATGACACCTCAACACAAGCCTAAGCCACAACTTGCATAATACATGCACCGACGATAACAGTCTAAACATACTAAAACCATGACGATTGACTCAAACGGAAGAGTGGTTCCTCAAGATCATCAGTACCATTACAACACTAAGCTGACCCCGTCTCACATCATAGAAATAGAGTACCTGAATCTTCCTCGAGAGGTCATAACTTCACGTGGCCTCACCATAACGTGCGATCCTATCCAAACACTGTCACACATAAAACATCTCAAGTCACCATGCTCGAAATTGACAACCACGAACGATGGATATCTGGAAACCAAACAAATTATTATACCCATGGTGAGGAAAGTAATATACACCATACGATCTTGAAAGGATACAATTGGTGCGCCATTCGCCGAGCAAGTCCTAATATAGACTTTTCCTTAGAAACCAGGAAACAAGGCATACAAAACGACATATGGAATACTATTCCCATCATCACATTATTGCAGCGTTCAACTCAACCCAGATAATATACCCATTGCGATGCGCCACCCGGTCAACACATACTCATGGCGGCGTGCCATCCGATCCATACATACTCATGGCGTCTCCATCTGCGAGAAAATAGAATATAGATGTTCAGTTCTCAGAACAACAAGATCGCACAACAGAGTTCAAGAAAAGTGAAGTGTTTTCTAAAGGTTCGCAGCCTCCCGAGGATAAGTACAGGCGTCCCCATACCGATCTACAAGACTCTACCAACCGGCTCAAGACTCATAAGGCCTAGTAAACCTAGGATCTAATACCAATTTGTCACGACCCCAAATCCGGTCGTGATGGCGCCCAACACATTGCTAAGCCAGCCCGACCAATCAATATCAACAACGGAGCTAGAAGCTCTCTTTAGCCCATTTAAGCATATTAATATATGAAACAACAGCGATGTATGTAACGAAAACGGGGAACCAAGTCCCATAATACATCAACTCCCATAGACCAAGGGTCAAGAGTCATGAGCCTCTAACAGAACATGAGTGTATAAAGGTTACAAAATACCAAGTGCGGAATGAAATGTCAATACAAAATTGAAAGACAGTAGGAAGGAATTATCGGGTCCTGCGGACTCTGCAGCTACCTCGAATATCCACAAACGTCGCCTCGCACAGCTACTGGATCACTGCTGAGAGGTACCTGGATCTGCACACAAGGTGCAGGGAGTAAAATGAGTACTGCCAGACTCAGTGGTAATAAACAAGGGTAAGACAGCGCAGATAAGAAATCCGCAATAAAACACTATGTAAAGCTATAATCAGCTACCCTGTCATAGAATCAATCTTCACTGTACCTGTTCCAACAAATACCAATATATAGCATAACAGCTAGCAGATGTAGCTAAATGCAATGCAATGCATGATATGATCGCTACGGCGTGTAGCCCGACTCCAATTTTGGGTACCCGTGCTCACTGTGGGGGTTCAGACTCCGGAGGGGCTCCTACAGCCCAAGCACATCTCATAGAGATATCACTGCGGCGTGCAGTCCGATCCAACATATATCTCGCTGCGGCGTGCAGCCCGATCCACTACTAGTCAGCTAATATGCAGATACAACCTCGCAGGCTCAAAAGTAGTTTTTGAAAACTCTTTTATCATTTTTCAGTTAGAAAACAGTAATACCAAGTTCCAGAGATTGGAATTAGCATAATAACAAAAATAGCTGCGGACTAGTAGTAAACTAGCATGTCTATGTGATAAGACAATGATAACGATCCTCGCGGGATCCAATAACCGGCTCACGGCCCACATGTATAATCAACCGCCCAAGAAGGGGGTTCCTCGGGCTCAAGAGTGGCCATTATCACAATATATATATACATATATGCAACCATCCGAGAAGGAGGTTCGACGGCTCTAGAATAGCCAATAATACAATATCAACAGGTTGGACTAATATATAGTCTCCAGTTCATGATCGACCCCGCACTCTCAAGAGTGTGCGTGTCTCGCCGCTATACAGCGTCACAAAGTGGTATACCGGGGTTTCGAACCCGCTGGTCATCACCCACATATATTACTCACCTCAATACAGCGCGACGACTACTTCGCAATGCCCTTGCCACGAGAGTCAAGCTCCGCACGTGTAGAATCTGATCAAATACAGTAGAAACACAACAAATTAGGCCAATGGGACGACACCCAATCAATACAACTCAATTTACATCAAAATTCCCAAAGTTGTCAAAACCCGAGCCCCGGGCCCACATTCCGAAAATTTACGAAATTCACATTTCTGGAACCCTCGTCTCGCCACGAGTCCATACATATAAAATTTACCAAAATCGGACTCCGTTTGCCCACTCAAATCGGTGTTTTTCTTCAATTTAGGCTTAGGGCTCAAACCCACATTTAATCTTCCATTTACAGAAATTTAACCAAGGATTTCATGTTAAAATGATGTAATTAAGCCACAAAACTTACCTCCGACGAATCTCCGATGAAATCCCGGCAATCTCCCGTGATTTCTTCTCTCTAGGGCTCAAAATTATGTTTTGGGGTGTGAAACCCGTGAGCCCTCTGTTCTGTGATATAAATTCACTGCCAGAGCAATTTGCTCTACGCGTTCGCGTGAGCTCTCACGCGTTCGCGATGCTCGGCCTCCAGTTACCCTTCGCGAACGCGACGCCAACCACGCGTTCGCGATGCTCAAACTCCCAGCCGCCTAAATTCCTTCTACGCGTTCGCGACTCCCAGTCACGCGAACGCGATGATTCCCTCCATCTGGCCTACGCGAACGCGACCCCAGGAACGCGATCGCGAAGCACAAGGCTCCTGGCCTACGCGAACGCGACGCACCTGATCGCGAACGCGATGCATTGATCAGCCTGGCCTTCGCGAACGCGGCCCATTCCACGCGAACGCGAAGGCTAAAATGCCTGGGCAGTAACCTGCAAATTTACAGCAGACTTCCAAGTTCCAAAAATGCCCGATTGATGGTCCGGATTCACCCCGAGGCCCCCGGGACCCCAACAAACACCACCAACATACTCCAAAACACGATACGAACTTGTTCCAATCATAAAAACACCATCCTAAACATCAAAATCACCAATTACACACGGATTCAAGCCTAAGTTTCTTCAAAACTTCCGAATTACACATTCCATCAAAAACCCGACCAAACGACATCCGAATGACCTGAAATTTTGCAGGCACATCCAAAATCACCTAACGAAGCTACTGCAACCGTCGGAATTCCATTCCGACTCCCGGATCAAAATCTCACCTACCGTTCGGATTTCGTCAAAATTCAACCTTAGCCAATTCAAGCCTATTTCTACACCGGTCTCCAAATTCAATTCCGATCGCTCCCCTAAGTCACAAATCACCTCCCGGAACTATCCGAATCATCAGAATCCGATTCCGAGCCCTCTAACCAAATAGTCAACTCCGGGTTGACTTTCCTTATTCGAGTTTCCTTCACAAAGGCTATATGCCTCATTTTCAATCCAATTCACTCCTAACTCACCCGATAGACTTTAATATTGATAATAAAGCATAAAACATACAATTTCAACATAACGGGGTGGTAATTCCCGTAACGACGGGCCGGTCGTTACATTCTCCCCAACTTAAACAAACGCTCGTCCTCGAGCGTACCAGAGTGGTACTAGAAGCAACTCAATAGCTGAATGACCTTACCAAGCATATATTCGGGCGATCATACGTCACCCTATCTCACGCAAGTCCGAAAACACTATATAGTCAAAATTTCACAGCCCATCTGAACCATAAATCACATTGTACTTTCTGAAATCATATACCAATTGCTAATCCCATTCCTGTACTCGGGATACACTAGAATCCACTGCAATAAGCCATACTCACCACTCCGGGTGAGATCATATGATGTATCAAACAACCCAATCACTCGAGACGATAGTCTCTAATCACAACAACTGGCCACAATCACCAAATACTAGCTGAAAACCTCTTTCATTAGATAGAGTCTTATTCCAACACCTCCATATCCTGCCCACGGCAGCTGAAGCACGTGATATACCGAACCCATCTCTCGGGTTAACCATTCGTGAATCTATTTCCCTTTTTTTTTAAAACTCATACCACGATAGGTTCCGGAGCCAAACCTCGGTTTCTACCTTTCTAACAAGCTAAGATCCAATATGCTCGTATTCAATAATGACTCCAACGGTCATTTCGATTATAACACACCACACTGGCGATAAACACCTAACACCGGCCTAAGCCACGGCGAGCACAACATAGGCTCCAATAGAAACGTCTGCACACACTCGAATCATGACAGCTCAAATCATGACAACTGTCTCCAGCAAATAGAGCTGCAATTCAATTCCTCTGTGCCATCATAACGTAGAACTGAGATCGCGTCTCGCATTATAGAAATAAAGTACCTGAATCCTCCTCGAGAGGTCATAACATCACGTGGCCTTGCCACAATTTATGATTCTATCCAAACACTATTACTCATGAAACACCTCAAGTTACCAAGCTCAAAAAGGTCATCCACGCACAGTTCTAGGTCTGAACCCAAGCAATCAGCCTCACCCACGGTGAAACAATTAATGTATGCTATCACATCCTGAAAGGACACAACCGATGTGCCATTCGCCAAACGATACTCAATACGGACCTTTCCTCAGAAGCTAGGAAGTATCGTATACCAGGTAGCATATAACTAACTATATTTTCACAATATTCTGTTGCGGCGTGCAACCCGCTCCAATGACATACCCGTGGCGGCGTGCCACCCGATCTAGATATCATACCTGTGGCGGCGTGCCACCCGATCCATGCATAAATCTCGCAAAAAGGAAATGCATATCGAGTCGAATTTTCTCATTACAGCAAACATATATATATATAGCCTCAAGCTCGGCCACATGAAACGCATCTGACAACGTTTCTCAATACTGGAACTAAATCAATGGTAGATACCTCTACACTAACATCCGCCACTAAGGTCCAACTGACAAAGCAATGCCTACCAGCCGTCCGCTGGTCCTGGGTACAACTGCTCTGTTGGAGCATACTCTGATGCTCTCTTCTATGCATTTTGTGCCATTTTCCGACATAGCCCATATCACATTAGTCTAGACGACCTGGCTTATGTCAACCAGTCTGAAATAAGGTATCATAACCCAAATTCATCATATCAAGCTAAGAGCTAAACGGTGCTAATACACTCGATATACAACCACTGCATAGGCGGATTACGAGAACTTCCAGACTCTAACACATGTATTACATATGGATCACTATGCCTGATCCCACACTCCACCGTACGATTACATAACACACATCAAGCATCTATTCATACCTCGAAAGCCATTCGGAAATTTTACTATGCCATCAACGACTCAATTATTACAGTCGATCCCACAAGAGAATACCACCATACCACTGGATATCATCAGTTTACATTACCTTGTCCTTTTTGGATCATATTCCCTGCCAAGTTAATAGAATAGCAGTACCGTTTTCTTAAATCATCAGAAAGATCGATTCTTAATTCATCTGCAGCTGTTCGCGCTGCTCAATAATTTTATTGACTTCCCATATATTATGAACTGTTCTCAAAACCTGGAATATACCATTATCAACTTTCCATAACACATCGCGTATACCATACTAAGATAACATGGAAATTCTTATCCCTTTCCTACGCCGCAAACATCGACGCAATCAACTAGTCAAGGACTTTTATGATCTCATATAGAGAAAACTCATTACACATTCCAAGCTTTGCATACCAACAGGAAATACACTCATTTTTCAAACCACATTAAAACACATCATAAACTCTTTCTCCCAATCACATTGCATAAGTTAAACTGCCAGGACTGAGTCCTTATACCCATATTATACTCATATCGGGTTACACGACTGCCAACACTCAAAAGCTTTATTGCACAATATCTGCAAGACTCATTACTTCAACCACATACCAGGAATTAGTCGTATTCTTTATCATACCGCTTCGATTTATTAACAAGTTGTTCCATTTACCCAGTTTCCTTCCTGATTCGTCTTTGATTTAATATTAGCCACTATTGTAGCACCATAACACATGAACTCATTCCACACGAGACTCGTACATAAGACCACACGGTCTGAGACATATAGGCCACTGAATACTCTCTCAATATTTCCAGAAGGATCACATCCTACAATACTTTATTTTGAAGAACTTCTTGCGATTTGAATTCGTTATCATTACCTTCCAATACGGATTACATAGAATCCCATCATTCACATAATATAACATAAGTACCGATCTCTTCTAACGAAACCACCATCTTTAGCCACATGCACAAATTTGAGACACCTGACTGTTACAAGTAAAATCTTGAACACCGTAAACAATTCTCGGCGTCAGTCATCCTTATTCAGCTGTAATTCCACTGTCTTATTGAACAGAACCACTCGTGCCTTATTAGAATTCTGACACTGCAGATCATGATTACATACAGATACTATTAGCTATCACTCTTTTCTATACACCGAACATTCTTTACCAACATAAGTTCACAACATCCTAGTATTTCTTCATATCTACGAAGCACCATAACCTTTATCAAAATTTCCCAACATACTTAGAGACATAATCAACATAGCACACAATAGTGCAATCAGTTAATCAATAGCAACCTCCCCAACTTATCTCGAAGCCATTCATCAAAGCACTTTCAACCACTCATATCAGTATTACTCAAGTGATGCCGAAATGTTAGTATGATATTAAACTCAAGTCATTTACAAGCTTCGGCTGAGATTCGAATCATCAGAAATATTAACTCTTTTGCAATTCTTGCATTCATTCACACACAACAGTTACGCCCCTCTTTAGGTGACAAAATCTTTTCTAAGTCCCGAATTTTCCAAAAATTTCGGCAGAGTTTCCTTTGTAAATTGGCCTATCCACCTGCCAGAGAATCACCAAAACCATCCTAGCAATACATTCACAGCTCAACAAGACATCACAATGTATTTCAACAACATTAAATCTCAATACTACACAATTCATATTATCATAATTGGTACACGAACATGCGTTGTACCTGCTCGAATCATAACACATATCAACTACATTTCAATTACACATGAGAATCAATCCACATACCTCTTTCTCAATTTAGCATTTCATCACAATACCTTCCACCAGGATACACATAGCAAAATCACTTTAGTCTTCCCGAGTTTAAACTTGTTCCACTACAAATAAGGCATTTTACCTTCCAATTACGAGATATGATAAATATTCACCACGCCCATAGCTCGTGGCTACACAACAGTTTAGATAAGAGTCGAACAATTAACAACTCATCCATTAGTAAACCTTCCATAATACTCTACAGATCGGCACAAGGCCCCAAACATGGCTACTAGACCGAGTACATAGATATAAGCCCAGTCTTAGTCACTTTACACAGTAATTTATCAATTGGGAAGGATCAAGTCCAAATCCCCAGTCACAATACCACCACGCTCGTCACATGACGCGTATTCCATCTCAGCACATCACTTTATAGTGCAAATACGGGGTTTCAAACCCTCAATACATTATCTATTGCCACCACTCACAAAATCAGCACCTCAATGCTCAAATCATAAACAAGGTCCAGCCTCAAGTCATCCTGACTGGCCCAACATGAACTCACCGAGATTATATCTCGCCCCTCGTTCGAGGAAATCATAAGCCATAAGGCAATTACATTACTGAGCGCTCGATGCGTACACAGACGTGCGGAAGGAATTTCAAAAATTATCTCTCAAGCTGAATCAAGTGCGCACGATAAGAATTCCAAGAAATGTGAAGTGTTTCCTAAAGGTTCGCAGCCTCCCGAGGATAAGTACAGGCGTCCCCGTACCGATCCACAAGACTCTACTAACCGGCTCAAGACTCACGAGGCCTAGTAAACCTAGGCTCTGATACCAACTTGTCACGACCCCAAATCCGGTCGTGATGGCGCCCAGCACATTGCTAAGCCAGCCTGACCAATCAATATAATCAACGGAGCTAGAAGCTCTCTTTAGCCCATTTAAGCATATTAATATATGAAACAACAACGATGTATGTAACGAAAACGGGGAACCAAGTCCCATAATACATCAACTCCCATAGACCAAGGGTCAAGAGTCATGAGCCTCTACTAAACATGAGTGTATAATGGTTTACAAAATACCAAGTGCGGAAGGAAATGTCAATACAAAATCAAAAGACAGTAGGAAGGAATATCGGGTCCTGCGGACTCTGCAGCTACCTCGAATATCCACAAACGTCGCCTCGCACAGCTACTGGATCACTGCTGAGAGGTACCTGGATCTGCACACAAGGTGCGGGAGTAAAATGAGTACTGCCAGACTCAGTGGTAATAAACAAGGGTAAGACAGCGCAGATAAGAAATCCGCAATAAAACACTATGTAAAGCTATAATCAGCTACCCTGTCATAGATTCAATCTTCACTGTACCTGTTCTAACAAATACCAATAAATAGCATAACAGCTAGCAGATGTAGCTAAATGCAATGCAATGCATGATATGACCGCTACGGCGTGTAGCCCGACTCCAATTTTGGGTACCCGTGCTCACCGTGGGGGTTCAGACTCCGGAGGGGCTCCTACAGCCCAAGCACATCTCATAGAGATATCACCGCGGCGTGCAGTCCGATCCAACATATATCTCGCTGCGGCGTGCAGCCCGATCCACTACTAGTCAGCTAATATGCAGATACAGCCTCGCAGGCTCAAAAGTAGTTTTTGAAAACTCTTTTATCATTTTTCAGTTAGAAAACAGTAATACCAAGTTCCAGAGATTGGAATTAGCATAATAACAAAAATAGCTGCGGACTAGTAGTAAACTAGCATGTCTATGTGATAAGACAATGATAACGATCCTCGCGGGATCCAATAACCGGCTCACGGCCCACATGTATAATCAACCGCCCAAGAAGGGGGTTCCTCGGCTCAAGAGTGGCCATTATCACAATATATATATACATATATGCAACCATCCGAGAAGGAGGTTCGACGACTCTAGAATAGCCAATAATACAGTATCAACAGGTCGGACTAATATATAGTCTCCAGTTCATGATCGACCCCGCACTCTCAAGAGTGTGCGTGTCTCGCCGCTATACGGCGTCACAAAGTGGTATACCGGGGTTTCGAACCCGCTGGTCATCACCCACATATATTACTCACCTCAATACAGCGCGACGACTACTCCGCAATGCCCTTGCCACGAGAATCAAGCTCCGCACGTGTAGAATCTGATCAAATACAGTAGAAACACAACAAATTAGGCCAATGGGACGACACCCAATCAATACAACTCAATTTACATCAAAATTCCCAAAGTTGTCAAAACCCGAGCCCCGGGCCCACATTCCGAAAATTTACGAAATTCACATTTCTGGAACCCTCGTCTCGCCACGAGTCCATACATATAAAATTTACCAAAATCGGACTCCGTTTGCCCACTCAAATCGGTGTTTTTCTTCAATTTAGGCTTAGGGCTCAAACCCACATTTAATCTTCCATTTACAGAAATTTAACCAAGGATTTCATGTTAAAATGATGTAATTAAGCCACAAAACTTACCTCCGATGAATCTCCGATGAAATCCCAGCAATCTCCCGTGATTTCTTCTCTCTAGGGCTCAAAATTATGTTTTGGGGTGTGAAACCCGTGAGCCCTCTGTTCTGTGATATAAATTCACTGCCGGAGCAATTTGCTCTACGCGTTCGCGTGAGCTCTCACGCGTTCGCGATGCTCGGCCTCCAGTTACCCTTCGCGAACGCGATGCCAACCACGCGTTCGCGATGCTCAAACTCCCAGCCGCCTAAATTCCTTCTACGCGTTCGCGACTCCCAGTCACGCGAACGCGATGATTCCCTCCATCCGGCCTACGCGAACGCGACCCCAGGAACGCGATCGCGAAGCACAAGGCTCCTGGCCTACGCGAACGCGACGCACCTGATCGCGAACGCGATGCATTGATCAGCCTGGCCTTCGCGAACGCGGCCCATTCCACGCGAACGCGAAGGCTAAAATGCCCGGGCAGTAACCTGCAATTTACAGCAGACTTCCAAGTTCCAAAAATGCCCGATTGATGGTCCGAAATCATCCCGAGGCCCCCGGGACCCCAACAAACACCACCAACATACTCCAAAACACGATACGAACTTGTTCCAATCATAAAAACACCATCCTAAACATCAAAATCACCAATTACACACGGATTCAAGCCTAAGTTTCTTCAAAACTTCCGAATTACACATTCCATCAAAAACCCGACCAAACGACATCCGAATGACCTGAAATTTTGCGGACATATCCAAAATCACATAACGGAGCTACTGCAACTGTCGGAATTCCATTCCGACTCCCGGATCAAAATCTCACCTACCGTTCGGATTTCGCCAAAATTCAACCTTAGCCAATTCAAGCCTATTTCTACACCGGGTCTCCAAATTCAATTCCGATCGCTCCCCTAAGTCACAAATCACCTCCCGGAACTAACCGAATCATCAGAATCCGATTCCGAGCCCTCTAACCAAATAGTCAACTCCGGGTTGACTTTCCTTATTCGAGTTTCCTTCACAAAGGCTATATGCCTCATTTTCAATCCAATTCACTCCTAACTCACCCGATAGACTTTAATATTGATAATAAAGCATAAAACATACAATTTCAACATAACGGGGTGGTAATTCCCGTAACGACGGGCCGGGTCGTTACATTCTCCCCAACTTAAACAATCGCTCGTCCTCGAGCGTACTCAGAGTTGTACTAGAATATTTATAATATATATATATATATATCACATATAAATGAGATGCACATCGAGCCAAATTTGCTCATTACAACAAGATACCGAGTACCAGTCGTAAGAATACTAAGTGCATACAATATCTACATACAGCGTTATAAACTACAGAACTCAAGCGCAATTGATGGTTTTTTTCCCTCTCAACTTCCACTATGAATCCCGATAGCACCGCACCATATGTGCCCATAGTCCATAAATCATTACATCTCGCAATGCAAAAAACAACTCGTAGATCTCTCCAAATAGTTGATAAGCTTAGAAATGGTCGAGTCAACCTATATCTCGACAATATGATTCGGAGCTAACCGATTCAACTCATACTGGAACACGCATCCAAAAAGTCTCTTAACGCCGGAACTAGCTCAATAATAGCAGCCTCTGCACTCGCATCCATTATGAAGGCTCAATTAGGAAAAGTAATCCTTCCCAGCCGTCCGCCCGGTCTTTAAAAGATAAACCACTCTACAAGAACATAACTCAATGCACCTCGCCACTCAAACTGTGGAATTTCCAGCATAGCCCATAACACAATAGTCCAGAATTAATCTAACACTGTGACAACTAGTCCAAACTTTAACATCACATCTAAAATCGAACATACCAGCAACGAAAGATTCACTCGAGCCTCCAAATCTCAATACTCGCCAAACGGTGCCGATGCTCACGATCTACCATAACAAATAGCTCAAATATGAGGACCTCCGCCTCCAATTCCACATAACATACGAATCATCATACTGGATCCCAATTTCCACTGAATGAATACATATCACATATCAAGTACCCAATCATCCCACGAAAGATATTCGAAAATTTCCCAGTGCCATGAACAAACTCAATTATCAATAGTCGATTCAACAAGAAAATGCCACAATACCACCAAAGTGCCATCAACTTAATTACATTGCCTTTTTTCTGCAACATATACCCATTACCAAATCACTATGATAGCGGTATCATTTTTCCCTTAATCATTCGAAGATCAATTCTTTAATCACATGCAACTGCCCGTGCTGCTTACGAATTAGGAACTTTCCATTCTGAACTGAACGGTAACTTTACACACACAAATCCCAATCCTCTACAACATATTGCATATACTATACCACACTAGGATATCATGAGAACTCCATCTCCTTTTTCCTAACCACAAACTAAACTACCAGGACTGAATCCTTCTATCCAAACCAGGCTAAGCAATCTGTCAAGAATCAAGAGCATTGCTGCAACATGCCTGTAAAAGCTCATTACCTCAAACACATACGCCGAGTGAATCATACTCTTACCATACCGATTTGGTCTATTATCAAGCTATTTTGTCTATAAGATTTCCATTCTGATCCATCATCAACTTGATATTCTCCCTCGATGTAGCATCACAATGCCTCAATCCAGGCTCGCCACATGAGACTCACACATAAGACCACACTATCTAAGACCCATGGCCACTGAATACTCTCTCAACTGTTCCTACAAATACCACATAGGGTACTTTACCCCGAAGAACTTCCTAAGACTCTAAAATTCGTTACCATTACTTTTCAGATACTGATACATAAAATCCCATAATTATATAAATTACCACAAGTCTTGATCTTCTCTAAATGAAAACACAGTCCCTAGCCACATACACAGCCTTAAGACACTTGATTATTACACGCCAAATCTGGAACAGAATAAAGCCATTCTCGAGAGTCATTCACTCTTAAACAACTGTAAATTATCTGACTTAATGAACATAACTACTCATGCCTTATTAGCACTCTGACACCGCAGAACATGATCTCATACCAATACAAACAACCATCTTCCTTCTCTATACACTAAGCATTCTTTACCATAAATAACTCAAGAATCCTATTATTTTCACACATCTACGAAGCATCGTATAACCTTTGTCAAAATTTTCCTTCACACGTGCCATCCTGGGCTCAATTTCTACAACCAAAACTGATCCGCCAGCATACCTCAAAACGGAACCAACATAGCACATAACCATTGAACCAGCTAATCAGTAGCAACCTCCCCAACTTGGATCTAAGTCATCTATCAGAACATATTTAATAACCCATTATACTTTTACTCTAATAATGCCACAATATTGTAGTGAGATTAGACTCAAATCATCTACTAGTATATGAAAACACCGATCATCTGGTACTAAAATCCTCTACAAACCCCGCATTCGTTTCCACCTCAGTTGAGTCCGCTCTCTAAGCGACCCAAATTCTCAAATTTCAACACATACCCTTCAATTACACATGAGATATCCTAACATACACACAAGGTTCATACCATGCAAGAACACTTCGCAGGAGATAACCCACCTGCTTCGCCTCGATTTAGTATTTCAGCACACCTTCCACTGTCATACACATAATACAACCAATTGATTCTTCATGAGTCTGAACTCATACCACCATAAGTATTGCATTTAACTTTCCAACTAGGAGATATGAAAATATTCTTCACACACCCATGACTCGGGCTACACAACATATCACAATCGAAACCGAGCACTTATCAGTCATCTATTATCCAGTAGACTTCTTCGTTACCACCAGGTCGTACCGATACATCTCGTAGCACTAACATACTCATCACATGGATATCCAACCACCATCCTAGCTAATAAGGATAATATTGAACATATTAGTTCAAAACACTGTCTCACACAATCAGCACCTCGGTGCTCAAGCCATAGGTAAAGATTCAGCCTCTAGCCCTCCAGACTAGCCCGACATGAACTCACGGAGATTACCTCTTGCCCCTTGATTAGGGAATCACAAGCCATCAAGTCACTTATAATATTGAGCGATTATATGCGCATGCGGATGTGTGGAAGGAATTTCAAGGGTTATATTCCAAGCTGAATCAAGTACGCACGATAAGAATTTCAAGAAGATGATGTTTTTCCTAAAGGTTATTCCGCCTCTCGAGGAAAAATACATACGTCTCCAAATCGATCCGCAAGACTCCACTAAATCGGCTCATGACTCGCAAGACCTAGTAACCTAGGCTTTGATACCAACTTGTGACGACCCCAAATCCCAAACCCGATCGTGATGGCAGCTCTCGTGAAGACAAGGCCAGCAAACAAAACAAACGCATCATTTTCAATAGTTATTTAACATTTATAAGGGAGCGGATCTGGTGCTGTGGATGCTAGCGATCACCCGGCTTCGCTATGATAACAATTCTTCAATCAACTCGAAACCCGCTTCCGGGTGGTCAATTACCTGCAACTGCATGCGAGGTGCAGGGAGTAAAGTGAGTACTTCCAACTCAATGGTAATAAGACTAAATAATACTGAGCGGTAAGAAATCACTTACGAGTACTCCATCATGCTAGACAATACTACCCTTTTTAGAAATAGAAAAATGTAAAAATCCATTAGAAAATATCTAGCTCACTTTAAAAACCTCTTTTGAAAATATCTTTTTTCCAACAGTTAAACAACTAAATGCGGAATAGGTAGTGCAAGTCAGCACAAAAGTTAGCCCCTCGGGCACAAACAAGTATGCATAATTGAGCTCATAAACTCACCCTGTAGGTAATATTCTTGTTCCTGGTCAGCCATTGTTACTGACCCGTTTACATCATACAGTAAAAAATGTTACTATTACCACTGTCTCAAATTTATCCTCTTTAAAAGTGATTAGGCAATGTCAGAACAACAAATAAATATCTCAAGAAATAACACAACAATGAAAAATGAACAAAAGTATGAATGCAATGCAATGCATATGACGATACCCTCCGGTACCCACTGTGGCGTGCAATCCGATCCATTTAATGTCGACGACACTCACTTGGGGTGTGTATAGACTCCAGAGGGGCTCCTACAGCCCAAGCGCAATATCAACCATGTCTTGGCTTCAAACAGGATCTCAGCCTCAATATCAATATATAATCGATGCAGCATGCAACCCGATCCATAACAAGGAAATCATCCTTACAGTCGGGTCCTCGACCCATCTCAGTCAAATAAGTTCATAGTCAATCGGTCATGACATACTATTGGGATCTCAGCCCTCTTATTCTTTTTTTCATTTAATATTCATGATTAAAACACAGTTCTTTTATTATTTCAAGAGTAGAAAACATGATTGAGAGTATGTGATATGCATACAAGTGAGGTAAAACACATGAGATCCCCTAAGGATTCTACAGGTCGATACAAGGCCCCAAACATGGCTATACGACCAATACACAGTAGTATCAAGTAAATTGCAGTCAATTACGCATTAAAATCAACAACCGAGACGGACCAAGTCACAATCCCTAATGGTACTCTACCCCACGCTCAAATCCGGCGTGCAAGTCACCTCCACACAACACTATGATGTGCAAATTCGGGGTTTAAAACCCTCAGTATATCATTTACAAGTGTTACTCACCTCGAACCGGCGAAATCACTAGCTTGCGATGCCTTTGGCCCTCAAATCGGCCTCCACGCGCGTCAAATCTAACCAAAATTAGAGCGAATGCATCATAATATACCAATGGAACAATACCCAATCGAAACAATCAAATATAGCAAAAATCTCGAATCTAGCAAAATCAGAGCCCCGGGACCGCTCCTTGAAAAATTACAAAATTACATAACCGAATTCCTCATCTCACCACAAGTCCATACATACCAAGAACTCTCAAATCCGAGCTCAAATGACCTATCAAATCCCAATTTGAAATATTAAAACTCAAGCCCTATCTTTACCCCTTTTCAATGGATTTCAAATAATTTCCATGTCAATTCTACCATAAACTTGAATAAGCCAAGGAACTTACCTCAATCATCCTCCCTTGAATCCCTCTTCAAAATTGCCTCAAAGCTCTCAAAATTGCTCCACAATGGAGAAATAAATGACATAAATTCATGGATAAAATAATGATACAAACCCTTATGCCAACAATGATTTTCGTTTATCTAGCTAAATAATCGCACATGCGGTCACCGCACACGCGACCAACTGACCATTTATGCGGTCTGACTTAAAATCCGCTGGACCGCATTTGCGGTTGCAGCATTTGCGGATTCACGTCTGCTTTTACGAAAAGCTCTGGGGCCCCAAGGATCGCTTTTGTGAACAATACATCGCATTTGTGGAGCCGCTTTTGCGGTCCCCTTTCTGCAGATATAGAAACAACAGAACCAACAATACAAACCTGAAGCCAATCTCAAAACTTCTCGTTTTTAATACCTGATCTCACCCCGAGGCCCCCAGGACCTTAACCAAAAGAACAGACATGATCTAATCCCCTATCCAAACTTGCTCGAATCATCAAAACACTATCGTCAACATCAAAATCCTCAATTATCCTCAAATTAAAGCCTAATTTTCTAAAAACTTCCGAATTGCGCATTCGATCAAAAACCTAACCAAACGATGTCCGAATGACCTAAAAATGTGTACACATATCCAAAATCACCTAACGGAGCTATTTAAACTCTTGGAATTCTATTCCAACCCTCGGATCAAAATCTCACCTATCAACCGGATATCACCAAAATGCTAACTCCGCCAATTCAAGCCAAACTCTACACTGAGCCCTCCAAAATTAATTATGATTGCACTTCTGAGTTAGAAATCATCACCCAAAGCTAATTGAATTCCCGAAATTCACATCCAATCCCTCTAACTATATAGTCAACTTTCGATTGAATTTTCCAAAACAAGCTTCCTTTTAAGAGGGTAAGTGTCTCATTTCCAACTAAAACTAATTCCATTCAACCCGATCAACTCAAATACTGATATTGGAATACAAAGCAACATAATAGGGGGTAAATGGGGCGGAAACACATGAGATGATGAGTTAGGTCATCACACTTGTATGCTTGCTTGGCCGCCTAGCTTGTCGGGGGTTCATTCGGTATTTCATGTATATATGCTTCGGAAGTATGTTAGGGACCCATCTCATGTTTTGGACTTCATCACGGTTCAGTTGGATGATTATTTGACATATGTTTTGGAGCCAGTGGCTATTTTGGGTCATCCGGTTCAGAAGTTGCGGTCGAAGGATATAGCTTCTGTGAAGGTATAGTGGAGAGATCGGCCCGTGGAGGAGGCTATTTGGGAGACTGAGCGGGAGATGTGGAGCAGATATCCTCACTTATTTGAGGCTCCAGGTATGTTTTTTGACCCGTTTGAGGACGAGCGTTTGTTTTAGTTGGGGATGATGTGATGACCCGACCTGTCGTCACGTGAGTTACCGCCCTGTTTCCCCCATATTGTGTTTCTCTATACTTCATTATTGATATTTGAGGTGATCTAGTCAAATTGGATAGATTTTAGATGGAAATGAGACACTTAGTCTCTTAAAAGAAAGCTTGTTTTGGAAAAGTCAACCGGAAGTTGACTATTTAGTTAGACGGATCGGATGTGAATTTTGGTGATTCGGTTAGCTTCGGGAGATGATTTGTAACTTATGAGTGCAATCACAATCGATTACGGAGGTCCGATGTAGAATTAGGCTTGAATTGGCGAAGTTAGTATTTTGGCGAATTCCGGTTGGTAGGTGAGATTTTGATCCTGGGGTCGGAATGGAATTCTGAGAGTTACAATAGCTCCGTTAGGTAATTTTGGATGTGCGGGTAAAATTTCAGGTCATTTGGAGGTATTTTGGTTGGGTTTTTGATCGAATATGTGTTTCGAAAGTTTTGAAGAAACCTAGGCTTGAATCCGATGTAAATTGATGATTTTAGTGTTTTTTGATGTGTTTTGACGATTGGAACAAGTTCGTATGATGTTTTGGGATATGTTGGTGCTTTTGGTTGAGGTCCCGGGGGCCTCGGGGTGCTTTCGGATGGCTAACAAGGAGTTTAGAGTTGGAAAATATTGCAGAAAATGCAGCAGCAGGTGCAGGCCAGATTTGGCCTGCGCATTCGCGAAGGTAGATCCGCGTTTGCATTAGGGAGAGTCCTAGAGCATCACGTTCGTGGTGAAGAGCAAGCGTTCAAGTAGAAGAGAGTTGGTTCGTTGAGTCTTTGTGCTTCGCGTTCGCGTATAGAGCATCGCGTTTGCGAAGGGCCCTGGGAGTATGCGTCGTGTTCGCGTGACGTGTGTCACATTCGCATAAGAGGATTTGAGGTTCCGTAATATTTGTTCTTTGCATACGTGGCATAAGTCTCACGTTCGCGTAGAGTTAGCAACTAAAGCATTGCATTCGTGGGTAAGTCACCACGTTCGTGAAGGGTAAAATTGGCCAGTTGAATTTTTGTGCATTGCGAACGCGAGAGGGCCCTCGTGTTCGCATAGAAAGAAATGTCAGCTGGGCAGAAGGGTTTGAAATAACATCTTGTTCCGCGAGCCTAAGTTATTTTCCTTCATTGTTGACCACCTCAAGAGATTTTTGGTAGAAATTGAAGAGGATTTTGACGGAAATTGATTGGAGGTAAGTCTCATGACCTAGAAACGCTATTTTATTGAAGAATCAACCTTTAATTCTTGGAAAATTGGTTGAAAAATTGAAGAAACTAGGGCTTGAGTTTTGATATGAAAATTTGGGACTTGATGGGGAATTTGAACTCCGATTTTTGTAAATTTTATATGTAGAGACTCGTGGCGAGACGAATAATCCAGTTATGTAAATTTTGTAATTTTGCGAGAAGTGGGCCCGGGGCTCGGGTTTTTCTAACTTCGTGATTTTCGATGTTTTTCGAGTCTTTTCGATTGGGTTATGTTCCCTTTGCCTATTATAATGTATTCCTTATGATTTTGACCAGATTCTACACGAGGAGGTTTATTTGCGAGGCAAAGGCATAGCGAGCTAGACTTATGGCTGGCTTGAGGTGAGTAATTGATGTAAATGCTGCTTTGAGGGTTTGAAACCCCGGACTTTCACATTGTAATGCTATATTGAGCTGTGACGCATATTCTATGACGAGTGCGGGATCGTTTACTGATGAGGATTGTGACTTGGTGCATCCCGAGTGTTATTTCCACTATATTGGCTATTGAGACGTATATTTTATCATTGTGAATTGGGCTTATTGCCATGTTTGGGGCCTTGTGCCGACCTATAAAATCCTTAGGGGATCTTCATTAGTTTTCCTCACCTGTTTTGTATAAATTATACTCTTAGTCACATTTTCAACAGTTAAAATAATATAAGGATTGTGTTTTTAATCATGAATATTAAATGAAAATGATATGAGGGTTGAGATCCCTATAATATAACATGCCCGATTGGTTGTGAATTTATTTGACTGAGATAGGTCGAGGACCTGATAGTGAGGATGTGTTTCCTTGATATGGATCGGGTTGTACGCCACATCAATAGTATATTTATATTGAGGCCGAGAGCCTGTTTGATGCGAAGAGATGGCTGATATTGCGGTTGGGATGTAGGAGCCCCTCGGGAGTCTGTACACACCCCCAGTGATCGCCGCTAGCGTTAAATAAGTGGAGCGGGCTGAACGCCGCAACGGGTACTAGAGTGTACTGTGATATGTGTTGCATCTCACCATGCATTATTTCCTTCACTGTATTATTATTTTACATGTTTACACCGATATTGATCTGAACTGTTAGATATAGGTGACCTTGTGTATTTTTTGCAATTTCTTACTTTCAGACTGTATTTATGGTTATTACTCACTGGGTCGGAGTACTCACTTTACTCCTTGCACCTTGCGTGCAGATCTAAGTTCTTCTCAGGCCGAGTACATCCAGTTTGGACGAGCAAACTTAGCTTTTGGGAGCATCGAGGTAGCTGCACTACGTTCGCAGCCTTAGATTTCTCCCCTCTATCCCTATCTTTTGTTTCCATGTAATAGGATTTTAGACAGACTTTGTAGTAGGTTGTCATTCTACATTTAGAGGCTCATGTTCGTGACATTGGGCCCATGGTTGGGCTGTATTCTGTATTTTTTTCAACTTTCGCATTTTTATCAGTATTTCCTGATCTTGACTTAAATGATTTTGGTGATTTATCTATCTATCACTGTTTATCAATTGGGTTAAGTATTGAAAATGGTCAAACTTGCCTAGCAGTGTGCCGGGCACCATCATGACCGGGTTGGGATCGTGACACTCCAATACTAAATGAGTTGTTCTTTAAGGTACATTAAGACTTTTAAAAACTAGGTGTTTTCTAGGACTTCCTCTTATGTGCAGGTCTCTATCCAAGCTAGAATATTAACTAATATAATGCATACTATTATATTAGCAAATTTAGAGGCGGATTCAGAATTTGATATTAATGAGTTCTTATAACGACCTCAAGTAAATTTCAATAGTAATTAGGTTTATATTAAAATATTTATAAATATTTAGAAAATTTTTCAAACACAGATATATTATTTGGACAAAAGTTATTGGGTTACGTGAATCCGTATATCGCAAGTTGGATCCGGCCCTAAGTAAGTGAACGTTGATTTCATGAGCTAGCTATAGTACATCTATTTTAGACAATTTTTTCGCGTGCAATTTTAGGTCTACTTTTGCATCGGTGAATATGAAGATGGCTTTTACCAATTAGGGGTGTTTGATGAGATAGAAGAGAATGTTAGAGATAAGTCGAATTCTGTTTGTATTCAATTTTGGCTATTTACATGAGTTATAGGTAAGAGCAAAGATCACTTTTAATTCGGGGCCGAAATTATTTATATCGAGTAACTGTAAAAGTGTATAAAATTTGTATATTTTTTATTTATAATATACAAAAATATATACACAAAAAAATATCATTTTTCAGCTATTATTTTGAGAGTGACTATACAATATCATTTTCCCTTAATATAATTCTGCTTTATATAACTATATCAACTCTAACTTTATATTACTATTTAAACCAACATTGGCAAAATAAATTTTCTTAACACAAATTAAAAAGATACAATATGAAACACTAACTTGAACTAATTCAGACAAGAGGGGTTGCTCAGATTAGTGGCGAAGATAGAAATTTACTTAAGGCCAATGGTATTCAAATTTAAAAGAAGTAAAACAAAATCTCGATAAAGGGTATTTAATATTTATTATATACCTCTAAAATGTAATATTTTATCTATATACACAATATAGTTTTCCGACGAAAGGTGATCAACTGACCATCTTTATAACCGTGGCTTCACCACTAACTCAGATCTCAGTGCCTTTCACCTACAACTCTAGAGTCGTGAATTCGAGTTACCAGAGGAGCAATAACTTCAACAATAGAAAATAAAAAGGGGAAGGGAATTAAAAAAATGAACTAATTGAGATTATAATATGAATGTTAAACATCAAGTAGGAAATAAAAGAAAATACATTAGAAAGTTGAAGGACCTAAGATAGGGGTGGGTTAAAAATATAATATTGTCCATATTCTTTATCGTATTCGTACGTGCGTGGAGTACGTTGATGGAAACCACATGATATATACGTAAGTAGTAGTTTGGACTTTGGAGAAACACAAAGCAAATGATACACAGCTAATAATATCACATGAATGAAACCACAGCATAGCACCGACACTCTCACTTTCATGCCAGTAGATAAGATTTTTAATAAATCATTCACAAAATATGATTGTTTTGGAGTTTGGACTTGGATCAACGGATTCAGAATTTTAAAGTCATGAGCGTTTATCGATAAAAATTATAAGAAGAGGAAAAATAAATTTAATAATGAGTGCATATTCGATACTTATTTAAAAAAATTATAATTGATTATATAAATCTACTAATCACAATAAAAAACAATGAGCGCTTAAGCAGCCGTATGTTCCATGTAGATCCGCCAATGTCAACGGAGAGTATAATTCTCCTCATTAAGCTCACCTTATATATATATGTATATATATTAGCTAGTAAGTATAGTATTTATTTTTGGTTGATCGATCAAATCTGTAACTTACCCTAGTTACTAAGACGAGATTTCGTGGGATGAATATAATATATAGTATTTATTTTTGGTTGATCGATCAAATCTGTAACTTACCCTAGTTACTAAGACAAGATTTCGTGGGATGAATATAATTTCTTCATCCTTAATATATAGATTAAAAAATATTTTCTCCTTTAATAGATCTTATGCGGTATGAATCAAAGGAAATAAAAAAGGAGAAGCTCATCTTTATTTAGTTTTTAATTGGAAGTTCAAATAAATAATAAAACAAATGATACCCAACACTAATTTTTCGTGTCATTTATTTGAAGATAATTCCAATAGCGAAATTTATGCTTTTTCCTTTTGTTTGTGTTTTTGTTTCTTCTTCTTTTAATGTAGGTAGTGCTAACAAAAGGTTCTAGTAATTTGAAGTTTTTAAATTGTCAAACTCGAATTTTTTTACTGTTAGAATCGTGCCGGCACCTAACAACGCACTCGTTAGGTGAGCCAACAATAGAAGATTATTCACCTTTTTCTTTACATTTTCATAGCTAAGATTAACAAAAGCTAATTCAAACAAAATAAAAACTGAAGTACATATTTAACTGATTATCCTTTTACTATTAACAGAAAAAACCAAAGTAGTTACCACCAATAAATTTGAGTCACAACTCACAAATATTTTACAGATTACTAGAAATACTGGTCTAAAAATAAATACATCTATCTTGAAAGTAAATAAAATAGAGACATAGAATGTAGGAGGGGATTCCAGGGCCAGCAGATGACTCCAAGACTACCTTGGGTCTCCTAAGTGAAGTATCAGCAACCGACCTCTCGATCAGCCACTACCAACTCTGAAATCTGCATAAAAAGTGTAGAGTGCAGTATCGGTAAAACCGATCCCATGTACTGGTAAGGGGCAAGCCTAACCTCAGCGAAATAGTGACGAGGCTACGATGAGGCATAAACAATATATCTAACAACAGTTTATAATAAGGTAAAAAGAAACTAAAGAATAAAATAGGACAATAACTTGCATTAAATAAATACGGAACCTAATCGTTCTATCAATACTCAACTATAATCAATCATTAAGAGAGTTTCAACACCACAACAATAAATCTCATTAGAAGAAGAGTACATAAAAAATAAATAATGTGGCGCGCATCATGATCCCATCATATAATCAATAACAGTATAATCATTCACTCTTATTATTCCTTGTTGTGGCGTGCAACCCGATCCCACTAATACACCCTTATTACTTCTAAATTTATAACCCTTAGTCCTCCTATTGTGGCGTGCTATCCTCTCCCACATGTCCACAATTATTACTCATTGTTGCTGCGCACAACTCGATCCCACGAGATAATCACATTTTACTCTTATTCCTCTTGTTATAACGTGCAACTTGATCCCTCTATATCAGTACCAATCACAAAATAACAACAAGTATTTCACAATTTAGCTCAAACCCCCCACAACAACTATACCTCAAATCATAACAACGGGAGATTTATATAATTACGAAACTTCAATAGTTAATAATACACGGCAAGACTAATCAAAGGGTACCATGAATCAACAATAAACCAACAATGTAATATAAGGAAACTACAAAACACTTAATACATTCAATAGAGAAAACCACATTCAACAAGAAGCAATTAGATATGAAAACATCAACAAAAAAGTAGCAGTTAAGACAGAAAAATAATATATTAGGAAACAGGGAAGGGAACAGGCTAAATATATAATTTAGCGGCACATATCTACTTGTCACTATACCTTTACGCCACTGTCACGACCCGATTTTTCCACCATCAGGGGTCGTGATGGCGCCTACTCATAGAAGCTAGGCAAGCCACACATTTAAAATGAATAATGCTTTTGTTAAAAATCCCTTTTTATGGAATTCATAATTTAGTGGAAGATTTAAACGAAATAAACCAAAATAATAAGGTAAATCCACATATGCCTCTACCTAGAATTGGTGTCACAACATCAAGGACTACTAAGATTTAATACATACAACCATTTGAAAGAAAATAACACTATCTATCTCGAATATAAGATATAACATATCATAAACAAAAATAGAGGAGACGCCGGGCCTGCGGATGCCTGTGAGGCTACCTCGGTGTCTCAGTGAACTGAAGTCTGGCTCCCGAGCTACTACTCTTGTCTGGTACCTGGATCTGTGCAAAAGTATCAACACTACCGATCCCATTTGCTAGTAAGTACCTAGCCTAATCCTGGCAAAGCAGTGACGAGGCTTGGACCAGACCACCAATAAACATGTGCAGTTGTATAATATATTTCGAAAAGTAAATAAGAAATAAATAAATAAAGATGGGAAGGGGAAACATGCTTCAGGTATTAACAAATAAGTAGAATCTCAAGATAATTATCACGAAACCAATATTCAACTTCTAACAAGGATAAGGAAAACAAAGGTAGATTTCATTGTCGCTTCACAACTCGTTGCACGCGTGCAACCCTATCCCTGTTGATACCCAAGTTTTTCCTATGTATTTTATATGCACTCAAAATATTCTCAAAATAGTATGTACATGTATATGCATACCCAAGAGTTTTGGTATTTTTTTTTATTTTGAAAGATTTAAAATCAATTTGTTGTCTTTTTAATAGTACAAAATTTAATAGTTATTCCCATACTATTATTTTGGTGAATAATTTTTTTAATTCTCACATTTACACCAAGGTATAATTGAGGTAATTTTTGCATATTTTATACAATTTATTTGGGTATTTTTAAAGCTAAAGTGTTGCAATTGCAATTATAGCTTATTATTTGATTAATAGTATTTAATAATTCCAAAATCACTCCCAGTATTTTTTAATTAACATTTATATATTAATCAATTTAGTGCTTTTAATTGATTTTGAAATTTGTTTTAACTATTTTTATTAAAATAAAAGGGAAGCAATGACTGTTGAACATTTAGCCTCGTCTATTTCAATTATAACCCCTTGGCATTTCAATTTTAACAACAAATTGAACTCCCAATTTCAACCCCAAATCCCCAATCCAATTTTCAAATCGCCCGACCCATACCCAATTAATTAACCCTATGATGACCCGACCTGTCGTCATGAGAGTTACCGCTCCGTTATCCCCTCATTATGTATTTCATGTTTCTATATTTGTATTAGAGTCTATCGGGTAAATTTTGATCGATTCTGGTTAAAAATAAGGCATATAGCCTTTTTGAGTGAAGTTTGATTTTGAAAAGGCAACCTGAAGTTGACTATGTGGTTAGAGGACTCGGATGTGGATTTCGGTGATTCGGTTAGCTTTGGGAGGTGATTTGTGACTTACGAGAGCGATAAAATTGAATTTGGAGGTCCGGTGTAGAAATAGGATTGAATTGGCTAAGTTAGAATTTTGGCGAAGTCCGGTCGATAGATGAGATTTTAATACGGAAATCGGAATGAAATTTCGATAGTTACAGTAGCTTCGTTAGGTGATTTTGGATATTTCTGCAAATTTTCAGATCATTCGGATATCATTTGGTCGGGTTTTTGATGGAATATATGTTTTGAAAGTTTTGGTTGAAACTTAGGATTGAATCCGCCATGATTTTATGATTATTGTGTTTAATGATATGTTTTTATGATTGGAACAAGTTAATATCGTGATTTGTAGTAGGTTGGTGGTTTTGGTTGAGGTCCCGGGGGCCTCAGGGGTGTTTCCGGGGGTCAAACTGACCATTTTGAGTTGATGAACCTAGCTGAATTGCTGTCATGATTGTTGCAGACGATTGCTTTATGCGATCGCAATGGGTATGATACGATCGCATAGAAGGTTTGGGAGGAGGCTCAGATTTGTTCAATGCGATCGTGGAATGGGTGATGCGATCGCATAATTGTGGATGTTTGTTATCCGCGATCGTAGAAGGTGCTATGCGATCGCATAACGTATTGGCCATGGGTCCCAGGTTCCTATTTTTGTTCAATGCGATCGCGGGTGTATGAATGCGATTGCATAGGGTTGTTTGGTAAATCAATGCGATCACAGGGATGTGTGTGATAACATAAGGTAATTTTGAAAGGATGAAAGTTTCTTCTATGCGATCGCAATTAGGGTGATGCGATCGCATAGTGTTATTAAGTGGGCAGACATAACTGTTGAGTAATATTTCATCCGCGAGGGTTTTCATTATTTCACCATTGTTGGGCAAGTTTCGAAGCTAGGGAACGTGGGATTAAGAGATTTTCACCTAGATTTCGATTGGAGGTAAGTTTATCTTAGAATCTTCATCTATATCACTCAAAATTGGAGGAATTAAGGTGTAAATTGGGGTTTTACTTGAAGCCTAAGAAAAATGGAAAATCGATGATCTGAAAGGGCAAATGAACTCTAATTTTTATAATTTTTATATTTATGGACTCGTGGAGAGACAAGGATTCTGAAAATGTGGGTTTTGTAATTTATTGAGATGCGGGCCCGGGGGTCGGGTTTCTGCAACTTCGTGTTTTTGGGTATAATTTGAGTTATTTCGATTGGGTTATGTTCCGTTAGCCTATTTTTATGTATTCCTATTGGTTTTGATCAGATTCTGCACTCGTGGAGGCCGATTCTAGTGGCAAGGGCATTGCGGGCTAGTTTTCGAGCCGATTCGAGGTGAGTAATGGTTATGGATGATGACCTGAGGGTTTGAAACCTCGGTATATCACTATGTGATGTTGTACTGAGGCGAGACACGTACTCTACTTTGAGTGTGGGGTCGATTGTGATTGGGGACTATGGCTTAGTCCGACTGTGTAGTGTTATACTGTGTTGTTGGCTATAAATGAGCCGGTAAACCTCCTACTTGGATGGTTGTGGATATGTTTGGGTTGTAAGCAAGTTATTTGGATCCCGTGAGGATCGTTTTGATTGCTTCTATGATTATAGCATGTTATCTTGATATTAGTTCTGAGCTAAACACTGTCTAAAATGGTTTTCCAAACTCTGGTATTTCTGAACACTGTTTTCTACTGTTATTGATAAAAAAAGATTTCAAAATGATATTTTCTGTGCTCGTGAGGCTTGCATTGCATGTAGCTGGACTAATATCGGATCAGGCTGTGCGCCGCAACATATCACTGATATTGCACTTGGGCTGTAGGAGCCCCTCCGGAGTCTGAACCCCCACAGTGAGCGCGAGTATCCAAATGGATCGGGCTACGCGCCGTAGCGGTCATGTTTATGCATCTGCATTGCATTTAGATATATCAGATGTACTGCTTTAGCGGTTATTGCTTATTCTGAGACTTATACTATTAAAAATGGTAAAAAGAGTATAGCTTTACTGTGTGGTCTTCTGGGTATTTTTGCCTTCAATGTCTTTATCCGTCCTTATTACCACTGAGTTGGAAGTACTCACACTACTCCCTACACCCTGTGTGCAGTTCCAGGTACATCACAGTAGGGCTGACTCCCCAGCTGCTTCAGAGATCATATTCAGATGGTCGAGGTAGCTGCTTAGCGTCCGCAGGACCTGACTTTCCCTGTTATCCTCTTTTATATTAGACTTTTTCCGCATTTGCCAGATACTTTATGTATTCAGTATCACTGTTGTACTCTTGGAAGAGGCTCTTGACTTATGACTCCAGATCTGTGGGAGGTGTTATACTGTTTGGGTTATTGTTTTTCAACTTATGCTAAAATATTGTAGTTCTTCTATTATTGTTAATGCTTTTGAAGTTGAGCGAGAGTTGGTAGCTCGGTATTGTGTGAGATTGGACAGGCTGGCCTAGCAATGTGCTGGGCGCCATCACGACCGGGTTTTGGGGTCATGACAAGTTGGTATCAAAGCCTAGGTTTCTAGGCCTCATGCGTCTTGATCCGGTTAGTAGTGTATTGCGGATCGGTACGGAGACGTCTGTATTTATCCTCGGGAGGATGTAGACCTTTTAGGAAACACTTCATATTTCTTGAACTCTATCGTGCAGTTTTGTTGTTTTGAGAACTGAACTTCTATATTCTATTCTCTCGCGGATGGCGAGAACGCGAGCATCAAGACGAGGTGGACGACCTCCGTTGACACCTGTTAGAGGTCGTGGGCGCGGTCGTGCTAGAGGTAGAGGTAGGGCAGAATGATTTGTTAGGAATGCGTAGAATTCTTCGCGGCTCGCAAGCTCGCCGCGGTTCGGACCCCTGGTAGTGATTTAAGTTTCAAAAATGTAGAGAAATAATTTTTCCGAAAAAGTGTCAAATATGCGGTCAAGAATGCGACCGCAGAATCAACATGCGGACCGCATTCTGACCGTAAATCGTTCCATAGAGTTTCCCAAAAATTTGTCAAATATGCGGTCGATATGCGATCGCATGTCAAATCTGCGGTGCATTTTGCGACCGCAGATCAGACATGCGGTCCGCATAGTGACCGCATTCCCTAACAGAACCTGCATAACTTTGAGGCCATTTTGCGGTCACTTTGCGGACCGCATGTGGATTATGCGGTCGCATAGTGACCGCATATTTGACCCCGGCCAGATTTTGTAACATTTTGACCCGATCTCTTCTTTAATATAACACCTTTCTTCTTCATTTTTATCATATCACCTCACCAAAATTAGAGAGAGAAGAGAGGTTTTTAGAGAGAGAAATCTTTCATCTTCAAAGATTGTTCCAACTACTTAATTCCAAGGATTCTAGGGCAAAGATTCAACATCCCCAATCTTTTCAAGGTAAAAACCCTAACTATTTTCTTTGATTTTCAGTTTTAAATTGGGTAAAGAGAGGTTTGCATATAATAGCTTTTGAAAATAGAATTTTTACACTCATGCATGATTATTGATCTTGATTTCTAGTAAAACAAAAGAAGTAAGTAGAAGTAAGAGTCTTCAAGAACAAGGTTGGCAAGAATAGGACATCTTGGTAAGCATAAAGTAGAAAGTTAACGGGAGAAAACTCACCACCAGGTATGTATGGCTAATTTTGATTCTTGTGAAATCGCCCTTATGTGTAAAATTGTTTGACATGTGTTGATTTGAGAAATTGTATGTGATTAATTGATGTTGTTGTTGGATATTCAAAGTTGTTGTTGAACTATGAGTGTTGTGGTAAGAAATATGAACCGAAAGGTAAATGAGAGTTGAATTGGGTAAAGAATTTGTGAATAATGATTATGATGGCCTATATGGCACCTTGTGGAAAAGAAATCGAAACACTTGAGAATTGGTTTATTGTGGAAAGAAATGAAACACTTGAATTATGGAAAATTGTTGAATATACATGTGTGAATATTATTGAATGTGGAAACATTGTAACTTGGTTGTGATATTGGCTTGAGAAGTAATTGAGAACATGAAACAATGTGCAAGTTGCTTATTTGAACTTGTTGAAATTGTGTGTAGTACCTTATCTGCTGTTTGAAATTGTTGTGTTTTCAACTGTAAGGCGGGGTCGTGTTGCGCGCCGCAACGTGGTGAAATAAGGTGTGGGTTGGGGTGATAAGGGTGGCCGAGGTAATAAGGGTGGTCAGAGGCAATAAGGATGGAAAGCGATCGAAATCGCTATTGAAAATTGATACATAAATCAATAATGTGAAATTGTGAAAGGAGACAGCAGGAGAGTTTGCAACCTGGGGAGCATTGATTGCTCCTATGTTTGACTACTTGCAATTTATGTTGTTGATTGGTCGTTGTTCCATTTGTGACCTTGAATGTGCTTGTGTTGAGGCTTATCTGAAATGAGTAAAAGGTTGGGAACATGGTTAGTTAGCTTAATTGATTTCTTGATGTAATCTATTGGCTGTCTTAACACGGTGATCCTTGTTTAATGGCTTGAGTTTACTTGGGACAAAGTTTGTCCATACATACCAGTACAATTCCAGTGTACTGACGTCCCTTTTTTCCGGGGAAGCTACATTCGTGTTATGATTGTAGGTGGATCAGTAGCAGAGCTCATCGGCTATAACATCCTTCATCTTCCACTGCCCGTTTTGGTGAGCCACCTTCCTCTCGGGGCCCTGCGTGGCACATGCCACTTCTGTTTTGACTTTATTTTGATTTTGTGTAAGGTATAGCTGGAGCCTTTTTATCGGCAAGTATTGTATTTCCTTTTTGTATCCTAGAGGCTCCGTAGACATGTAAACTGTGGGATTGTGGCCTATGTATATGTATGGGGCGTTGTAAATATAAATTATGAACTTGTTAGTAAATAAATCACATGGTTATGTTTATGCATTATGAAATCAGTCATTGTTGGTAAGATATTTTGGTTAATGAGTAACAGTCAACACAGGGGTAACGCGTGGGAATGAAAGGCACCCAGGTCCGCTTGACTGGGGCAACCCGGTCAGGCGCCGATCATGTTCCCCGATTTGGGGCGTGACAAACTTGGTATCAGAGCCTATGGTTTTTAAAGTGTCCTAGGATGTCTCGGAGCCGTGTCTAGTAGTGCCCTTCTTATAGGTGTGTTGTCGACCACATCATATAAATAGGGGGCTACACGGGCATTTAGGAATTTACCTACTTCTTTGATAATCTATATCGTGCGGTAAAGTGCAATGTGGAGATATCTGTGTCTAATTCGTGCCTTGTTCCCAAAGTTTAAATGCTCTTTCGTCTATTTTATGTAGTGTTGTCATATGTCATGACCAATGGGAAAAGACATGGGTGTTATGGAGATTGCACATGTATCTTGTTGAATAAACTGTATGAATATATATAGTATAAGTACATAGTACTACAAGTATACTTTATTTGGGAAAGGATTAGAAGTGATTACCCGCACGAAGAGGCATTGATTTGATGATTGATATGTAAGCTTAAATAGCAAGCATGGTTAGTGCAATAAGTATATAATTGATCGTAAGGTGTGAAAGAATATTGGTTATATAAGCACGTGATATATGAGATAATGACTAAGAGATTAATGGGGAGAGTGTAAGTCTCTCATATGAGGTAAAAAGTTATGAAATGAGACTCAATTGGGCCCTAGGTGAGAAGACCCTTGTCTTACGAACGTTATAAGGACCCAGAAATGTACGAAGTTGCGTTACACTCATAAAGGATATGCGTGGGGACTTGGAATCCCATACCTACGTGGCTGAATAGGAGAAGGGAACTTAGGAGATCAATACTATGGTGACTTAAATTTTCCTAATGGTCGAGTATATATATAAGAGGGATAGATATATGAGGCGTATGTTCCTAAAGTTTCTACACTCAAGACTTGTGTCAAGATCCAGGATATTTTCCCCATGTGGGAGAGGGAGGACCACCGTGAGGCCACTTAAATACAATGAAACAAGAGCGAGACCATGTAGCTATGATATTTGAATATTTTGGTGAAGACATGTGTGGTCTAGAAAAGAGATTAAGGAATGTAAATTCTTCACGCATGGCAATGTGACTGATAGGGTCAACGATTCTAGAAAATAAGAGTATGTTTGTAAAGAGACTTTTACTTGTCATAAGGTCGGGAGAAATGGGACCCAAGGAGGTACCATATGTCAAATGTGAAAGATTGTGAGTTCCTAGAATGGGCTAATCATAGATTTGTGATTTAAACAAAGTTTCGGGATACTAAGAAAGCCAAAACGAGTGGGAGAAATGAATGTGTTGCCACGACAACCCACGATGGTAATTGGGGCTTGATAGAGAGCCTCTAAAGAGCCTTACAAATAGATAAGTGTTAAGTGATGTTCAGACGAACACTCCTTGCTACATATGTCCCAATAAGAGTTAAGAGGTGAGCCGGATGGAATGCCCAAGGTAAGAGACCACGTAATATATGGAAGAGTGCGTGGCTATTCACTAACTAGGAAGAATGAGGTGAGAAGAAATGGTGAGAAAACCTTTAAATTGAGATGGTCATGGTTATTTAAAACAATTTTTGCATCAGAATGGTGGACTCACTTAGGGCACAAGTGTTAATAAAAGTTATAAGGGATTAACCGCAATGCAACCGACTTGGATGACACTGAATATCAACTAAAGAGGTCTAGAGATAGTTCATGTCTACACACAATGGGATGCGAGGTTATCGTTGGTGAGGTTGTGGTACTGTAAAATGATTAAACAAGACATAATGATTTTTCAAATTCACAAGAGACAGACAAATGTGTGGAACATTAAAGCTATTAATTATGCACTATCCGCAAAAAAAAGATGGGAATGAAAGGTTCGGAATGGATTGAAAGAGGATGAAAACTCGTGACAGACTAGACGTGTTTGGCATGATAACTCTTAAGCGGCAATATCAGGGAACTTTATTGGTAACTATAACATGGGGAATAAGGCAAGTTACTCATCCGAGATAGAATCAAGTGGACTAAGCCTTACACTTAAGAGTGAAACCAAAAGTTGTTGTTGAAGTATTGAGGAGGATTTAAAGTTTCAGAGAATACCCTTCTCGGGCTAGTGACCCTTCGTAAGTCATATGCATATAAAGGTTGTTGATATACGTTTTGAGAGGTGTTTAACTGTAATGAGGGATGGTAGGAAATTTCACAGGGGAAGTAGTGCAGTTTCTTAAAGTCTATAATGCACATATGTGGAGAAGAGGTTGGTTAAGAAAAGTTAGAGCACAATGCTACTTTACATTCGATACAATGCCGTGCAAGTTAGTGTTATTCGGGGTATATGTGCAAAGTTAGCCAGTGCTATTCATTTGAGACAGGAGGTCATATGAGAAAACTCATTCAACAATGCCTTGGGTTAAGAATTATGAAGAGTTAGTAGCAATTGTTCACATGGGGTCGTAACCACATCAAGGAAATTATAGTGGAACTCAATTCGTGGAAGGTCTTATGTATGAGGGATATAGTAAGGATGTTCCGCTATCGATGTAAAGTATTAAGGTGAAAGTTATGCCTCCAAGGTTGGTTAGGGTGTGTGTTGATGCAGCACGGAAAGGTTATAGAGTATGCTTTGAGATAACTCAAAAATCACGAGAAGAATTACCCGACACATGATTTGGAGCTTGCCACAGTTGTGTCTGCTTTGAAATATGGCGGTATTATCTTTATGGAGTTCATGTAGATGTGTTTTCAGACCACAAGAGCCTCCAGTATTTGTTCAAGCAGAAGGAGCTAAATCTGAGACAGCGGCGGTGGTTAGAATTGCTCAAGGACTATGAGATGAACATATTGTACCATCCAGGGAAGGCAAATGTGGTAGCCGATGCTCTTAGTCGGAGATCCATGGGTAGTTTGGCTCATTTGGGTATGTATTAGAGACCCCAGTCTCGAGAGGTTTACCAATTAGCCAGTTTGGGGGTTCGTATCTCTGCGTCAGACGAGGGGAATGTTTTGGTGCATAATGGAGCAGAATCATCATTGGTCGCGGAAATCAAGGAAAAACAGTTCATGGATCCAGCATTAGTTCGGGTAAAGGAAGCAGTTCTGAATGACAAGACCTCAACATTTGTACACAGCAACAAAGATGGTGTAATGCGGTGTCAAGGCAGATTATGTGTTCCGGACGTGAACGAACTTCGAAAAAAGGTAATGGCAGAGGCACATATTTCCAGATATTTTGTACAACTAGGTTCCACGAAAATGTATCATGACCTTAAGGAGATTTATTGGTGGAACGGTATGAAAAGGGATGTGGCAAGCTTTGTAGCTAAATGCCCGAACTGTCAGCAAGTGAAGGCCGAGCATCAACGACCTGGTGGATTAACTCGACTTATAGAAATACCAAGGTGGAAATGGGAGATAATCAATATGGATTTCGTAGTGGGGTTACCTCTCACTCAGCATAAGTTCGACTCAATATGGGTGATAGTGGATCGACTCACCAAATCAGCTCACTTCCTGCCTGTCAAGTCCACTGATACTGCAGAGCAATATGCAAGATTGAACATCAAGGAGATAGTAAAACTTCATGGCACTCCACTTTCTATTATCTCGGATCGTGGGGCTCAGTTCACAGCTAACTTTTGGAAGAAGTTTCAGCAAGGTTTGGGAACTCAGGTGAATCTCAGCACAGCTTTCCATCCACAGACCGATGGACAGGCCGAGCGGACCATTCAGACGCTTAAAGATATGTTGCGGGCTTGTGTCTTAGATTTTAAAGGTAATTGGGATGAACACTTGCCACTGATAGAATTTGCTTACAATAACAGCTATCATGCTAGCATTCAAATGGCCCCGTTTGAGGCATTATACGGGAGAAGATGTAGATCGCCAATCGGGTGGTTTGAGGTAGGTGAAGCGGAATTGCTAGGGCCAGATATGGTGTACGAAGCTATGGAAAAGGTCAAGGTTATTCAGGAGAGAATGAAAATAACACAGAGTCGTCAAAAGTCCTATGCAGACGTTCATCGAAGGGATTTGGAGTTTCAGGTCGATGATTGGGTGTTCTTGAGGGTATCTCCTATGAAGGGAGTCATGCGATTCGGAAAGAAAGGGAAATTGAGTCCTAGGTATGTCGGGCCATATCGGATCGTTCAAAGGATTGGTCAAGTTGCTTATAGGCTAGAGTTGCCTCTTGAGATGTCATCAGTGCATCCGGTATTCCATGTGTCCATGTTGAAGAAAGTGATTGGAGATCCATCCACCATCATGCCAGTTGAGGCATATGAAGAGGTTCCAGTTGCCATTCTTGATAGGCAAGTCCGTAAGTTGAGAAATAAGGAAGTCGCCTCTGTTAAAGTATTGTGGCAAAGTCAACAAGTTGAGGAGGCCACATGGGAAGCGGAAAAAGAGATGAAGGAAAAGTACCCCATTTGTTCGATCAAGCCTAGAAGAAATTAGGTGACCCTCCTACTCCTAGTAACTGTCATCTTGCCTAAGTTGTTTCCCTCTTAGTATTAGTAAAGTCCCCTTCATTTTGTAATGAGTTAATTGTGTTGTTACCTTGGGTCACTTGAACCGTTCTTGATAAATGAAAGCCTTATAAAGATTTACGTGTTTAATAAACTACTAATAGTAAGTATAGATTGGTAATGGTTCGTTAAGTGCAATTGGTGTGTTAAATTGGTTAAATAAGGTAAGAATTCATTGACGTGACTAGTTTATGTGCAATTATAATAATGTGATGGAATATGTGCATTCGTTGAGGTAAGAAAGTGTATACCGGTTGTGAAAAGTGTTGTAGTTGTATATTGTTGTTTGGTAATGTGTTTTGGGGGCCCTCTGACAGGTGGATATGTCCTTAATACAAAGGAAACTCTGGCGAAATTTTTCTAAAATATAAGAGTTAGTCAAAATTTTGATAGCTTGCATATCATGTCTTTCAAAACTCATTTATTTCAAAATCCTCATTCGAGGACGAATGATCTTAGGGGGGGAGGATGTAAGGCCCCGTAAAATTTTTGTGCATAAAACCTAGTAGATGTGGTGTCATGGTCCGAATGATGTGTTAGGAATGCGTAGAATTCTTCGCGGCGAGCAAGCTCGCCGCGGTTCGGACCCTTGGTAGTGATTTAAGTTTCAAAAATGTAGAGAAATAATTTTTCCGAAAAAGTGTCAAATATGCGGTCAAGAATGCGACCGCATAATCAACATGCGGACCGCATTCTGACCGCAAATCGTTCCAGAGAGTTTCCCAAAAATCTGTCAAATATGCGGTCGATATGCGATCGCATGTCAAATCTGCGATGCATTTTGCGACCGCAGATCAGACATGCGGTCCGCATAGTGACCGCATTCCTTAACAGAAACTGCTCAACTTTGAGGCCATTGTGCGGTCACTTTGCGGACCGCATGTGGGTTCTGCGGTCGCATAGTGACCGCATAATTGACCCCGGCCCAGATTTTGTAACATTTTGACCCGATCTCTTCTTTAATATAACACCTTTCTTCTTCATTTTTATCATATCACCTCACCAAAATTAGAGAGAGAAGAGAGGGTTTTTAGAGAGAGAAATCTTTCATCTTCAAAGATTTGTTTCAACTACTTAATTCCAAGGATTCTAGGGCAAAGATTCAACATCCCCAATCTTTTCAAGGTAAAAACCCTAACTATTTTCTTTGATTTTCAGTTTTAAATTGGGTAAAGAGAGGTTTGCATATAATAGCTTTTGAAAATAGAATTTTTACACTCATGCATGATTATTGATCTTGATTTCTAGTAAAACAAAAGAAGTAAGTAGAAGTAAGAGTCTTCAAGAACAAGGTTGGCAAGAATAGGACATCTTGGGTAAGCATAAAGTAGAAAGTTAACGGAAGAAAACTCATCACCAGGTATGTATGGCTAATTTTGATTCTTGTGAAATCGCCCTTATGTGTAAAATTGTTTGACATGTGTTGATTTGAGAAATTGTATGTGATTAATTGATGTTGTTGTTGGATATTCAAAGTTGTTGTTGAACTATGAGTGTTGTGGTAAGAAATATGAACCGAAAGGTAAATGAGAGTTGAATTGGGTAAAGAATTTGTGAATAATGATTATGATGGCCTATATGGCACCTTGTGGAAAAGAAATCGAAACACTTGAGAATTGGTTTATTGTGGAAAGAAATGAAACACTTGAATTATGGAAAATTGTTGAATATACATGTGTGAATATTATTGAATGTGGAAACATTGTAACTTGGTTGTGATATTGGCTTGAGAAGTAATTGAGAACATGAAACAATGTGCAAGTTGCTTATTTGAACTTGTTGAAATTGTGTGTAGTACCTTATCTGCTATGTTTGAAATTGTTGTGTTTTCAACTGTAAGGCGGGGTCGTGTTGCGCGCCGCAACGTGGTGAAATAAGGTGTGGGTTGGGGTGATAAGGGTGGCCGAGGTAATAAGGGTGGTCAGGGGCAATAAGGATGGAAGCGATCGAAATCGCTATTGAAAATTGATACATAAATCAATAATGTGAAATTGTGAAAGGAGACAACAGGAGAGTTTGCAACCTGTGGGGCACTGATTGCCCCTTTGTTTGACTACTTGTGATTTACGTGATTGATTGGTTCGTTGTTCCATTTGTGACCTTGAATGTGCTTGTGTTGAGGCTTATCTGAAATGAGTAAAAGGTTGGGAACATGGTTAGTTAGCTTAATTGATTTCTTGATGTAATCTATTGGTTGTCTTAACACGGTGATTCTTGTTTAATGGCTTGAGTTTACTTGGGACAAAGTTTGTCCATACATACCAGTACAATTCAAGTGTACTGACGTCCCTTTTGCCGTGGGCGCTACATTCGTGTCATGATTGTAGGTGGATCAGTAGCAGGCACTTCAGCTCATCGGCAGTAGTATCCTTCTCCTTCCACTGCCCGTTTTGGTGAGCCCCTTTCTTCCTCGGGGCACAGTGTGGCTCATGCCACTTTTATTTCAGATTTTCTTTTGGATTTTGTAAGGTATAGCCGGAGCCTTGTTACCGGCAAGTATTGTATTTCCCTTTTTGTATCCTAGAGGCTCCGTAGACATGTAAACTGTAGGATTGTGGCCTATGTATATGTATGGGGCGTTGTAAATATAAATTATGAACTTGTTAGTAAATAAATCACATGGTTATGTTTATGCATTATGAAATCAGTCATTGTTGGTAAGATATTTTGGTTAATGAGTAACAGTCAACACAGGGGTAACGCGTGGGAATGGAAGGCACCCAGGTCCGCTTGACTGGAGGATTCGTGCTACAAGACAAGGTGGACGACCACCATTACCACCAGCTAGAGGCCGTGGTCGAGGCCGTGGTCATGGTCGTGGTCGTGGTAGAGTGGTAGGGGCAGTACCAATAGACCCACCTGTTGCCCCTATCCATGATCAACCCCTATTGGTTGAGGCTCTAGCAGTACCCGTTCAGGCACCGACAATGCCTATTGTTATTCCTGGCCTTCAGGAGACATTGGCCCAGATATTATCAGTTTGTACTGGGTTGGCTCAGGTAGTTTCAGCTACTACTGCAGCAGCGACATCTTAGACCAGGGGTGGTCATCAGACCCCCACAGTTCGCACACCAGAGCAGGTTGTGTAGGGACTTCAGATGCTAGAGGCAGTCCCAGCTCAGGTAGTTGCACCGGTGTTCCAATTGTGCCAGTTGCGCTAGCCCCAGGGTATGTTGTTCCGCTGATGCCTGACGACAAGCAGCATCGATTAGAGAGATTTGGCAGACTTTAGCCGCCTACATTCAGTGGTACTAAGGGCGAGAATGCCTAGGGATTCTTGGACAAGTGTCAGCGGATATTGTGTATAGCGGGGATTCTTGAGTCCAGTGGTGTTTCTTTTACTACATTCCAACTTTTAGGTCCAACATTTATTTGGTGGGAGGAGTTTGAGAGGTGTAGGCCTGCAGGGGCAGCACCCCTTACTTGGCAGCAGTTTTCCACTCTTTTTTTAGAGAAGTATATGCCATAGTCCCGCAGAGAGGAGCTGCATCGCCAGTTTAAGTGGCTAGTGCAGGGTGATATGACTGTGACTCAGTGTGAGTTGAGGTATACTCAGTTTGCCAGGCATGCTATTTGGATGATCCCGACAGATCGGGAGAGGATCAGGAGGTTCATTGATGGCCTCAACTATTCTATTCGTATCTTGATGACCAGGGAGAGAGCAATGGCAGCATCTTTCGAGTAGGTTATTGATATGGCATGCTCGATTGAGGCGGATCATCACCGCGAGCGAGAGGAGAGGGAGGCCAAAAGCCACGATGTTTTGGCAATTTTAGTGGTGCTCCATCTAGGGTCCAGTTTCATCAGGCAGAGGTCATTCATCTAGACCTCCTCAGTCAGGTCGCCCAGATCATAGTGGAGCTTCTTCCAGTCGTGGCCGTCAGGGTTTTCAGCAGGGCCAGTCTTCACTCAGCGCCCTCCCAACTTAGTATTCAACACCTTCTTCTTCGGCCCAAGGTTCATCTGCGGTGAGGGTTTCCCTTCAGTCCCCTTCCCCAGTGCCAGGTAGTTGTTTTGAGTGTGGCGAGTTTAGTCACATTAGGAGATAGTGTCCTCGACTTCGCAAGGGTAGTTCTCAGCACAACGATCAGCCCTCCTCTTCAGCTCCATCTACTTCAGCACCATCCTAGGCTAGTAAGGGTGGAGGTCAGTCTTCTAGAGGTCGCCCCAGGAGTTAGGAGCGATCGAGTGGTGGCCAGGCACGTTTCTATGCACTTTCTGATAGGCGAGATGCTGTTGCTTCAGATACAGTGATTACATGTGTCATTTCTATTTGTCACAGAGATGCTTCTGTTTTGTTTGATCCCGAGTCTACATATTTGTACATGTCTTCTTATTTTGCACATCATTTGGGTGTGATCCGTGGTAGTCTTGCCTTGCATGTTCATGTATCCACCCCGGTGGGTGATACGATTATTGTGGATCATGTTAATCGATCTTGTATTGTTTCTATTGGGGTTGAAGACCCGAGTGGATCTGTTATTGTTAGGTATGGTGGATTTCGGTGTGATTTTGGGAATGAATTGGCTTTCCCCGTGCCATGCTATTTTGGACTGTCCTGCCAAGACATTACATTGGCTATTCCTAGTATTCCTCAGATTGAGTGGCGGGGTTCGGTTGATTATGTCCCTAGCCGTGTGATTTCATTCTTAAAGGCTCAGAGAATGGTTGAAAAAGGGTGTTTGTCATATCTAGCATTTGTAAGGGATGTGGGAGCTGAGACTCCTAGTATTGATTTTGTGCCCGTTGTGAGGGACTCCCCAGATGTGTTTCCATCAGACATGCCGGGCATGTCGCCTGACAGGGATATCGATTTTGGTATTGATTTGGTGCCGGGCACTCAGCCCATTTCTATTCCTCCTTATCGTATTGCACCAGCTGTCACACCTCCTTTTGGCGCGCCCCCTACCCCGGTGGGTAGAAGCACAGGGGAGTTTTTCCCATTTAAGTGACAATATTCGAAACGGGATTATTTTATTTATTTCAGAGTCGCCACTTGGAATAAATTAAGGTGTCCCAAGTCACCGATTTATTTACATCCCGAATCAAGGAAATTTTCAAGTTTGCCAGAAATTCTAAGTAAGGAATTCTGTTGTCCCGAGGGAAGGTGTTAGGCACCCCCGGGACCCCGTGGTTCTAGCACGGTCGCTTCAATTATTATAAATGGCTAAAAATACCTTATTTTATACATGTTTATAAATTATATGCTTTAATTAAACTTTAAACCGCTCTATTAATTTGAAACCATACCAAAAGAAAAACTAATTACAACATAGACTCGGACTTTTGACAAATAGGTAAATAAATAAAAAATGTATCCGGATTACTTGCTTTGAAACTATGCCGATTAAAGCCGTTGTAATACTAAGCCAAAAAAATCAATTTATTTAACAGTATATCCCATAAAATTATTTCCAATTAAAGACCCGTACCAAATGATGTATTATTTTGAAACTTTTTGACTTAATGCCGGAGATTGAATGAAAAGATATAAACTAACGGAAAATTGATCAACATACGCGAAATAGAAATAGTTCGCCTTGGTCCATTATAAAAGTAAGATTGTTTACTTTGGATTTTTACTATCCTTAATCCGATGTTAATTGGCGAAATCAAGACTGTGCGATTAAAATCAACCTGACATTGGTGTCTAAAGCATGGGCTAACTTATCTTGTTTGCTTAATTACAAACAGATTTCAAAGAAGAATCAAGTGAAGAAAAATCGAAAATGATCCCAATCATCTTATGTTATTAGCTAAAATTAATCAAAACAACAGCTTTAAATATGCTTGAACCACTTAACTTTAAACCAATTACCTACAAAATATCAAAGGAATCCCAATCCGAATTGGCTAGTTTTGACTTACACGAGTCCCGAACATATACTAACAAGAATAGAAACTAATTGAGCATAAATGAAAAAAACTAAAGTCTATTCTAATCAATAGTCCCAAAATAAACCAAGTTTACAATGATGAACAATACAAGCCCGGCGGATTTTTGTTTCAATTCGTACATGCCGAGGCAAGAGCTAAGTAGACATACAAGACTATATGCATTTCTAATCCTTTAAACAAATAGCTACATAATATCTATTTTTGCTAACAGTCTTTAGTTTGATAAATAGTTAAATAGGATTATTTATGTAATAGCTTCAACTAAAAGAATTCAAAGAATAGCTCTTCATTTCATTTCTGGTACAAGAGTGGACAAGTCCAAAAGATGTGTACCTGGATCTCAAAATCGAGAAAAAAAAAGGAGTCAGCAACAGTATGCAACAACAACCAACCAACCAAACTAACAGCAACAGCAGTAGCAATCTCGGCCAAGAATCCAAGAGAAAAACAGTAACCAATTTTAAAGAAAACCACACGACTGAACAGACAGTACTCCAACAGATCAATCAACCAAATCGAATGTTTTAAGTACCCTACTATAGGACAGAATATAGGAGCTTTAGATTGTTTTGTTCTCAAAACAGAAGTAATGAAATCATTGGATCAAATCTATAGCCCAAAATATATTCTGATCCTTAAAAAGGATTTGTAGAAACTGAAATTTTATTATGGATTGGAGGATAAACTCTAAAAGAATAATGAAAAACAATTCTTTTCTCTTCAAAGACTTCTATTTTTCTTTCTGGAGAGGTCTAATGTTTGTCAAAGAATCTGTTTTTCCAGATTGTGAAAATATGGTTTTTCCTCTGTTTTTCAGTCTCCTTTTTATAGCCTTAAAGACTCAAAACATCAACCTATTTTAATTGTTTCAGATCTGTCCAGCACATGTTATTCTCTCTTTTTGCACTTTTCAGCTATCTAAACATGACTCTAAAAACTCCTAACTGCAGAAAGTATGTGGGATACCTGCTGTCCAACAGGTTCCACTACTAGAACATGTGCCTCACACCTAGCTGTTGGTTTTTTCTTTCTAACTCAGAATTAAACAGCTATATCCAATTGGACTTTCTAATTTGAAATAAACAAAGTCCAAAACTCAGACCCACAGGGAATCATAGCAATTACAGCTACCAAAACAACGACTATGAACCAACACTGAAGTTACATATAGTTGACAACTATAATTCAACTACTATAAACTAACAGTGATACTACAAACAATTAACAGCTAATCAAGGCCCAATGTTCTAACAAAACGAACCCATAGAATTAATCGACGATATTCGATTAATCGACTACAACATGTATAATCGAAAATAAACAATCGATAAGTCAGTGATTCAACATTCTCGGCCAAAGACGGAAAAATACGAAACTAAATATTCGACGACGCTAATCGAAGCGAATACTAACATATTCAATCAAACAAATCAGAAAACAAACAAATCGACCAAATAAAGGGTCCCAAGTAGATGAGGAAAAACAGAGAATTGGCAATATCTAAAAAAAAACCAACAACAAACGAAAACTACAAAACAATTAAACTAAAGCGACGAGTACAATTAAACAAGAACTGAAAAGAAAAAGAAATACCTCGAAACAAAGGAATTGGAACTCGGCCGACTTGGGTCTTGGTCATTCGAGGTCGAAAGGACCTTAATTGAAATGTTTTTGAAGTGAAAACAATCCAATTAAGGTCTATTAGACCCCAATTCCCTTTGAATTCAAACGAAAATCCCTAATTCAAATTTTAGGGTTCTTGAACCTCGGTTTTGGGGCTTGACGACTTATGGCAAGATTCGAAAGGAACGGGGCATGGATTCATAGAAGGGATGGTCTAGTGGTGGTATGGTATCAATTTGGGGTGATTTGGGGTAAGTTGGGTTTTAGGGTCGATCTTCGATCTAATATTCGAGATGATCTACAAGGATTTGAGGTTAGGTGGTTAGGGATTTGGGACGGGGAGGTCAAGGGGAGTTTGGGGTGTAAATTTCAGGCGGTTTGGAGGCTGGCCGCCGCCGTGGGCGATTTCCGGCGAGCGGTCAGCGGCCAGGTTGGGCGGCCGGAAATCGCCTTTGAGGGAGACGATCAAAGAGAGGGTTGTTTGGTTCGGTGTGTGAAAGGGTTTTGGGGTCTTGGGTAATTAGAATTAGGTTAATAATCTGGACCGTTGGATGAAGTATCATCAATGGTCCAGATTGAAAGATGGGATATGGGGCGAGTCGTTTAGGCGGGTAAGAAATTGGTTTGGGCAGGGTCACTGGGCATGTGCCTTTGGGCTTGGTGTTTCTCTTTCAATTGGCCCAATCCATTTAACTCTTTATCTGGATTTCTTTCTTTTTCTTTCAAGTTTCTAATAAACAAAATTCTAAATATACTACAAAAATCCAATTAATTTATGAAAAATACTAATTAAGTTATACTAACAATTAACACACTCAATTTAAACATCAATTAAATATAAATCACACAATTGGGACATTAAATACTAGAAAAGCAAATATATATATTTTTTTGTGATTTTCCATTTTTGTCAAATAAACTTGACTACTTTCAGTTGTAAATTAAATCCTAAGAAGGCAAATGCAATGTATTTTGTATTTTTCTTAATCTAAATAAACAAACATGCACACACAAAAATACAAATAATAAGAAAATTAACACAGAAATCCACATATATTACAACGATACAAGAAATGATTTTATTTTGAATTTTTTGGGAGTAATTCACATGTAGGACAAACATCACGTGCTCACACCAGCTGAGTTGAAGGAATTGAAAGAACATCTTCAGGAGCTTTTAGATAAGGGATTCATTCGCCCCAGTGTGTCACCGTGAGGTACACCATTGTTGTTTGTTAAGAAGAAAGATGGCTCAATGAGGATGTGCATTGATTATAGACAGCTGAACAAGGTAACAATGAAGAACAAGTATCCTCTACCGCGCATTGATGATTTATTTGATCTGCTCCAGGGAGCGAGGGTCTTCTCAAAGATTGATCTTCGTTCAGGCTACCATCAGCTGAAGATTAGATATTCTGATATTATGCAGACTGCATTCAGGACGAGATACGGGCACTATGAGTTTCTTGTGATGTCTTTTAGGCTGACCAATGCCCCAGCTGCGTTCATGCACTTGATGAACAGTATGTTCCGGCCATATCTGGATTCTTTCGTGACTGTGTTCATTGTTGACATTTTGGTATACTCTCGTAGCCAAGAGGAGCATGCTCGACATTTGAGCGTTGTGTTGCATAGTTGAGGGAGAAGAAATTGTATACTAACTTCTCCAAATGCGAGTTTTGGCTCGAGTCGGTAGCTTTTCTATGTCATGTGGTGTCTCGTGATGGTATTCAGGTTGACCCGAAGAAGATAGAGGTGGTGCAGAGTTGGCCTAGATCATCCTCAGCTATAGAGATCAGGAGTTTCCTTGGTTTGGCGGGGTATTATCATCGGTTTGTTCAGGGATTTTCATCCATTGCTTCTTCTTTGACCAGGTTGATGCAGAAGGGTGTACCATTTGTGTGGTCGGATGAGTGCAAGGAGAGCTTTCAGAAGCTCAAGACAACTTTGACCACAGCTCCAGTATTAGTTTTGCCATCAGCTTCAGGTTCATATACCATATATTGTGATGCCTCGAGAGTGGGGATACGTTGTGTGTTGATGTAGGAGGGTAGAGTTATTGCTTATGCTTCTCGTCAGTTGAAGCCTCATGAGAAGAACTACCCTATTCATGATTTAGAGTTAGCTGCCATAGTTCATGCCTTGAAGATTTGGAGGCACTATTTGTACGGCATGTCCTGTGAGGTGTATACTGATCATCGTAGTCTCCAGCATTTGTTCAAACAAAAGGATCTTAATTTGAGGCATCGGAGGTGTCTTGAGTTGCTCAAGGATTATGACATTACTATTTTATATCATCCGGGGAAGGCCAATGTAGTGGCTGATGCTTTGAGCTGAAAGGCAGTTAGTATGGGCAGCTTGGCGTAAACTCCAGTTGGGGAGAGACCATTTACATATGATGTTCAGGCGTTGGCCAATCGGCTAGTGAGGTTGGATATTTCAGAGCACAGGAGGGTGTTGGCTTGCGTTATTTCTCGGTCTTCCTTATATGATCGCATTCATGAGCGCCAGTATAATGATCCTCACTTGCTTGTCCTTAAGGATAGAGTTTAGCATGATGATGCTAGAGATGTCACTATTGATAGTGATGGTGTGTTGAGGATGTAGGGCCGGATTTGCGTGCCCAGTGTTGATGGCCTTCGTGAGTTAATATAGAGGAGGCCCATAGCTCACGGTATTCTATCCAGGTGCCATGAAGATCTATTAGGATTTGAGACAGTATTATTGGTGGAGAAGGATGAAGAAAGATATTGTGAGTTATATAGCACGGTGCCTCAACTGTCAACAGGTCAAGTATGAGGATCAGAGGCCCGATGGCGTGTTTCGGCATATTGATATTCCCGAGTGGAAGTGGGAGGGGATAACTATGGGACTTTGTTAGTGGACTCCCTCGGACAGCGAGGAAGTTTGATTCAGTTTGGGTGATTGTGGGTAGATTGACCAAGTCAGCTGACTTCATTCATGTCTTTACTACATACTCCTCGGAGCGGTTAGCAAAGATATTCATTCATGAGATTGTGAGATTGGATGGAGTTCCAGTTTCTATCATATCAAAAAGAGGTACTCAGTTTACTTCACAGTTCTGGAGGATTTCAGCATGAGTTGGGCTCAGAGGTTGAGTTGAGTACTGCATTTCATCCTCATATGGACGGGCAGTCCGAGTGTACCATTCAGATCTTGGAGGATATGTTGCGCGCTTGTGTTATTGACTTCAGTGGTTCATAGGCTGATTATTTGCCTCTTGCAGAGTTTGTTTATAACAACAGCTACCATTCTAGTATTCAGATGGGCGCCGTATGAGGCTTTATATGGAAGACGGTGTAGATCTCCAGTTGGTTGGTTTGAGCCCGGTGAGGCTAGGTTATTGGGGATAGACCTGGTCCAGGATGCTTTGGATAAGGTGAATGTGATTCAGGTGAGACTTCGCATAGCTCAGTCGCGCTATAAGAGTTATGCGGACCTGAAGGTCCGGGATGTATCTTATTCCGTGGGTGAGAAGGTCTTACTGAAGGTTTCGCCTATGAAAGGCGTCAGGAGATTTGGGAAGAAAGGGAAGCTAGTTCCGAGATTCATTAGCCCTTTTGATATTCTCAAGAGGATTGGAGAGGTGGCCTATATGCTTTCTTTTCCACCCAGTCTATCGGGAGTTCATCCGGTGTTTCACGTATCTATGCTCCAGAAATATGTTGGCGACCCATCGCATATGTTGGATTTCAGTACAGTGCAACTTGATGATGACTTGACCTATGATGTGGAGCATATAGCTATATTGGGTCGTCAGGTGAGAAGATTGAGGTCCAAGGACATTGCATCAATGAAGGTCCAGTGGAGAGGTCGGCCCGTGGAGAAGGCCACTTGGGAGATCGAGCAGGAGATGCGGAGCAGATATCCTCACTTATTTGAGTCTCCAGGTATGTTTCTTGACCCGCTCTAGGATGAGTGTTTGCTTAAGTTGGGGAGAATATGACGACCCGGACCGTCGTCATGAGAGTTACCGCCTCGTTATCCCCTTAATATGTGTTTCATGTTTCTATATATGTATTAGAGTCTATCGGGTGAATTTGGATCTATTCTGGTTAAAAATAAGGCATATAGCCTTTTTGAGTAAAGCTTATTTCTAAAAAGTCAACCTGAAGTTGACTATGTAGTTATAAGACTCGGATGTGGATTCTAGTAATTCGGTTAGCTTCAGAAGGTGATTTGTGACTTAGGGGAGCGATTGGAATTGAATTTGGAGGTCCGATATAGAAATAGGCTTGAATTGGCTTAGTTGGAATTTTGGCGAAGTCCGGTCGATAGGTGAGATTTTGATCCAGGAGTCGAATGGAATTCTGACAGTTGCAGTAGCTTTGTTAGGTGATTTTGGATATGTTTGCAAAATTTCAGGTCATTCGGACATCATTTGGTAGGGTTTTTGATGAAATATAGGTTTCAGATGTTTTGGTTGAAACTTAGGCTTGAATCCGCCATGATTTGATGATTTTTGTGTTTAATGATATATTTTTATGATTGGAACAAGTTTGTATCGTGATTTGGAGTAGGTTTGTGGTTTTGGTTGATGTCCCGGGGGGCCTCGAGGGTGTTTCCGGGAGTCAAACAGACCATTTTGAGTTGATGAACACAACTGAACTACTGTCATGAGTATTGCAGATGATTGCTCTATGCGATCGCAATGGGTGTGATGCGATCGCATAGAAGGTTTGGAAGGAGGCTCAGATTGGTTCAATGCGATCGCGGAATGGGTGTTGCGATCTCATAATTGTGGATGTTTGTTATCTGCTATCGCAGAAGGTGCTATGTGATCGCATAGCGTATTTGCCAGGGGTCCCAGGTTCATATTTTTGTTCAATGCGATCGCGAGTGTATGAATGCGATCACATAGGGTTGTTTGCTAAAGAAATGCGATCCCAGGGTGATGTGTGCGATCGCATAAAGTAATTTTGAAAGGCTGAAAGTTTCTTCTATGCGATCGCAATAAGGGTGATGCAATCGCATAGTTTTATTAAGTGGGCGGACAGAACTGTTAAGTAATATTTCATCCGCGAGGGTTTTCTTTATTTCACCATTGTTGGGCAAGTTTTGAATCTAGGGAACGTGGGTTTAAGAGATTTTCACCTAGATTTATATTGGAGGTAAGTTTTATGGTCTAATTACGTGATTTTATCCTAGAATCTTCATCTATATCACTGGAAATTGGAGGAATTAAGGTGTAAATAGAGGTTTTGCTTGAAGCCTAAGAAAAATAAAAAATCGATGATTTGAAGGGGCAAATAAACTCCGATTTTGATAAATTTTATATGTATGGACTCGTGATGAGATGTTGATTCTGAAAATGTGGGTTTTGTAATTTTTTAAGAAGTTGGCCCGGGGATCGAGTTTTGGCAACTTCGTGTTTTTGGGTGTAATTCGACTTATTTCGATTGGGTTATGTTCCTTTAGCCTATTGTGATGTATTCCTATTGGTTCTGATCAGATTCTGCACCCGTGGAGGCCGATTCTAGTGGCAAGGGCATTGCGGGTTAGTTTTCGAGCCGATTCGAGATGAGTAATGGGTATGGATGATGACCTGTGGGTTCGAAACCCTGGTATATCACTATGTGATGTTGTATTGAGGTGGGACACGTACTCTACTGTGAGTGCGGGGTCGATTGTAATTGGGGACTATGGCTTAGTCCGACTGTGTAGTATTATACAGTGTTGTTGGCTATAAATGACCCGGTAAACCACCTAGTTGGATGGTTGTGGATATCTTTAGGCTGTAAGCATGTTATTTGGATCCCGTGAGGATCATTATCATTGCTTCTATAATTATAGCATGTTATCCTGATATCAGTCCTGAGCTAAACACTGTCTAAAATGGTTTTCCAAACTCTAGTATTTCTGAACATTGTTTTCTACTATTATTGATAAAAAAGATTTCAAAATGATTTTCTGTGCCCGTGAGGCTTGCACTACATGTAGCTGGACTGGTAGCGGATCGGGCTGTGCGCCGCAGCATATCACTGATATTGCGCTTGGGATGTAGGAGCCCCTCCGGAGTCTGAACCCCCCACAGTGAGCGCGGGTACCCAAATGGATCGGGCTGCGCGCCGTAGCGGTCATGTTCATACATCTGCATTGCATTTTGATATATCAGATATACTGCTTTAGTAGTTATTGCTTATTCTGAGACTTACACTATTAAAAATTCTGAAAAGAGGTATAGTATAGCTTTACTGTGTGGTCTTCTGGGTATTTTTACCTTCAATGTCTTTATCCGTGCTTATTACCACTGAGTTGGAAGTACTCACACTACTCTATACACCTTGTGTGCAGATCCAGGTGCATCACAGCAGGTATCTGCTTCAAAGATCATATCCGGATAGTCGAGGTAGCTATTTAGCGTCTGCAGGACCTAACTTTCCCTGTTATCCTCTTTTATATTAGACTTTTTTCCGCATTTGCTAGATACTTTATGTATTCAGTATCAATGTTGTACTCTTGGTAGAGGCTCTTGACTTATGACTCAAGATCTGTGGGAGGTGTTATACTGTTTGGGTTATTTTTTTGCAACTTATGCTAAAATATTGTAGTTCTTCTATTATTGTTAACGCTTTTGAAGTTGAGCGAGAGCTAGTAGCTCAGTATTGTGTGAGATTGGTCAGGCTGGCCTAGCAATGTGCTAGGCACCATAACGACCGGGTTTTGGGGTCGTGACAAACCCGGTCCAGCCTTGATCTAATATGTGCCATTGATCAAATGAGATCAACGACCTAGATTTGATTACCCTAATTAAATTCAGTTACCCCCCACACCCCTCATTTCTCTGAGATCATCTCTCTCTCTCTCTCTCTCTCTTTATATATATATATATATATATATATCATCTCCTATTCTCCCTTCTCTCTAGAACCTTCTGGTTCTCTCTTCTCTAATGAACTCCATCACCTCTTCGGCCAACTCCAATCTCACCCCGTTAGACCATTAACCGCTATGAAATCCTAGATCATTGGCTCCCTCTAATTTTGAGACCCCAACCCCCACCATGTAAATAAGTCCCTAAGAAAGTCCCGTTTGGTTTCTCTCTTTCCATCTACAACCACCTCTCTTCAACCCTAAGGCTCTGATGGGCCTCTCACTGTCCTGTTCAACATCTCTAGGACCTTCAAGGTTTATGGACCATGGTGTTTGAGACCTGGGGTTCCTGGTCCTATTACTCGTGGGTTCTCCGGTGTGATTTCAGGCAAAATCATACCCTATATGTCGATCTATGAAGTTTCTACAGGTTCTCTCCACTTCTAGGGTTTCCTCTTTTTGAAACCCTAACTCTCTCCTAAATCTCTCGAAAATAATGCTATCTTTATGCTATTTTCATGTTTTCCTCTATGTTCTGCTTATTTTCAATTTTTTTTTAAAAGATCTTTTACTTTGAACTACCTTTTACTTTCTTTGAAAATTAGGGTTTCTTAGGTTTCTTTATGCATGCTTCGACTGATTTCCCTTATTATTAAAATCTTTTCTTTGTTCTGACTAATTTCTGTGCTCTTACTGACTCTCCTAAACAAATCTCATTTCTAGAAAATATTCTTCGTTTGATTAAATGTGTTAGCATGTTTCTTTGCTCCGATTATATGTGTTAGCCTAATTTCCTTTGCCTTCTCTCTATGTGTTAGCCTTTTTTTTCTTCGTGTGATTGCGTGTACTAGCCTGATTCTCTTTGCTTTGGTTCTGTCTACTAGCCTATTTACTTGACTCTTGCTAATGTTTCATGATCACCATGCTTCGAATATGTCCTGCTGAATCTTAACTTATTTTCACTATCTCTGAGTAATTGTGTTTGTTCTTCTCTTGTTTCCCTTCAGTCTATATAGCTAATTCTGCTCGTTACTTTTGTTCATTCACCTCTATTTATATGTTAAAAATGCAGAATCATGACTTCACTTGATTGATTTTTGTTTTCTCTAATTGACTCTGGTAATTTGAAAACTTTCTTTTAAAAACCTAGCATTCTACTCGCTCGTTTGAATTAATTGGTTTTGTTACCTTATTTGTTATAGTACTCTATTCTTTTAAGCATTTCCTGAATTAGAATTTTCTAGAATTTGGTCTTAATAGGCTACTATATGCAATACTGAATCTTGGTTCCCTCCTTATTTATTCGTACACTAATTTTTCCTACTGGCCTTATATGGTGCTGAATATTTTCATTTGATTTTGATTCCCTCAATTAATGGGAGTACTTCCATGATTCTTTGATTATTTGATTCCGAGTTCTTTAAATAACATATTTATGTGATTCTTACCTTATTTGTACTACCTACTTTCAACTATAAATACTCTAAGTTTTTTACACAGACGACATTCTTCTGACTGACACACCATCTGCATTCTCTCTTGCTCTATTACTATTCTCTCCTTAATATTAGCTGGATGAAAGCCAAGGCTAATATAGTGCTACTACCTTCGTCTTTGCATCCTACTTTTACTCTTTTACTGGTATGTCCTGATTAATTTTCAAGCCACACACCAATGTATTTATTTTTGTTTTAGTTCATTATCTTTGTAATTTTCTTCTACTTATGCTTCTCTTACTCAATGTGTGATTGACTCTTTGCTTTAATAGTTCACCATGTCTTATGATTTACATTTTAAGTTTGACTTAGTTTACTCATAATTTTATTTGCTATGTCTATGTCCTGTTGTCACACATTAGCATGCCTAACTTTGCTGCTTCCCAGTCCCCTGAATCCCCTGATTCTGTGTAGTCATGTTCATTAAACCTGCATCCCTTTAGCATTGTGTGATCTATTTGCTGCCTTTCTCTATGATCATTGTATGCAATCTTATGCTACTTTTCCTGTTGTTGATTTCTAAACAAACCCCTTATTTTCTTAAAACTCTTCTTTTAAATACTTCTTCCTGCACTTCACACTATTCTTAGAAAATAGGTTCTGTCCCCTTCGTGTGAGCATTGCTTTGAGTGCCTCTGAGTACTCAATGAAATTTGACATATAAGACTGGTATTCCACACTACACATGTCCTGCATTCTTCTAAAAATGTCTAGGTACTGGTATTGGCCTGGGACCCAATGGGGTCCTAGGGAGCTTTGCCGCACCTAGACCATGGCAAAGGCTGTGAACTCGAAAGGGTTGAGGTTGGAAGATTGGACCTGGTTGAAGGCTCCCTATAGAGTAGCTTCTTATTTTATTTTATTATGTCATTCAACTATCATGGTTTCATAATAAATTTGTAAATAACTAATTGGGGTTATAGTGAAATTGGGAGGGATTATGCATGCTTAGTTTAATCAATGGCTAGAGAGCATGTCTATAGGGCTTTACTTATTAATTTGTGCAATAAAAGCCATGCGTAGGACATGCATCTTATACCTAGATATCCTATTTTAGGCTCTTTACTTTCAGATTGTTATACTCACTTTGTAATCAACTATTAATCAAAAAACACTTGTTATGAAACTATTACTGCATTTAGAGACCATGCTTTAGGAGCTTTATGTGCATTAGATATCATATTATTTGGGGTTTCAATTGTTGAACGCCTCACCAACTGTTTAATCTAATAACACAATTTTGGTTGACTACGTCTTCTCTTTAAAACTGGAATTAATATGCATGTTCACCCTTTTTTAGGCAAGCAGGCAATACGTACCTCGCCTAGGCAAGCTTTAGGCCCAATAATAAAATGATTGATCTTGTCTTACTAGTTTCAAGCTACTCAGCCTTTTAACTTTCTCAACTCTTTTTATTCGTCTCTCTAAAGTCCACTCTTTACTAAAAATCTCTTTACCTGGAAACCTATTTCGTATTTATGGACTCATTAATTTTCTAATTCTTGTTCTATTAAGATTTTAAATTACCGGCCCGGGATTACGTTATTTTTGTCTAATTGAACTACTGTATTTTCAAGTCTTCTTTTTCAAATCACGTTTTAACAGTCCCCTCACCTTTACTTAATCAACTGTTTTCTTAGTTGTGTTTCTGCATGTCAAACGCTATTCAGAGCACTCAATTGTGGTTAAACCTACAACTGAAACTTATCTTTAAACTCTCATACTTTTAAGACCTTAAATGTGTTTGAGATATGCTAATTACATGTTTACTTGTGAGGGATCTGTGAGCCTCTTTGCTTTTATATGGTTCCTTTATATGTAGTCCTACTTGTTCTATATGTCGCCTAGCATTTTGTCCTTTAAACCTAAGGGTTCAGCCTAGTCCTTACCTTGTAGGAATAGTGGTCTTAAATACCTTAATGGACTTATAGGACGGGACGAGTAGTAGCACACAATAACCATTCCTGACCAATAGCACACAATAAGTATTCGTGACCAATCCACGCGTTTAAATAAACTTTATGGGGTAGGAAGGGTAGAATATGGAGATGATGACTGATGCGCAAATATCACGTGCGACCCCTCTTTGAGGAGTGATTGCTGGGTATTGCATTGAAGTGATCCATATTAATCATAAACCTAGGATCACTTTTCCTTTGTTTGTCTTTGTTTGCTTTCTTTAGAATTGTTTAGACCTTTCAAATCTCCGCTCTCTTTCTACTTACTTTCACAAGTTTCAATTTAATTGCAAGTCCTGATTTGAGCCTTGATTGTTTATTTGTAAAGTCGCAACATAGCATGGCCAGGAACCACACTAGTGGATCTTGAGGGGTGCCTAACACCTTCCCCTCGAGATAATTTCTAGCCCTTACCCGAACTCTGATTTTCAAATTCAAAATCCTTAGTGTCCTAATGCACTTAATCATTAGGTGGCGAATCTTCAATTGCAAAACCCAATTCCCAAACGGGAATAGAGTTGTCTTCCCAAATGTCGTAAACCCGATTTCGCGAGAAAAATGGGGCATCGACAATCCCATTTCTCATATCTTGCGGGAGACGTATCACCCACTCCCATTTTATTATATATCGTGGTAGGCGTACCACCCGCTCCCATTTTGTTAAATCTCGTGGTAGGCTTACCACCCACTCCCATTTATTATAACTCATGGTAGGCGTATCACCCGATCTCATTTTATTAAATCTCGTGGTAGGCATACCACTCGCTCTAATTTTATTATATCTAGTGGTAGGCGTACCACCCGATCCCATTTTATTAAATCTCATGGTAGGCATATCACCCGCTCCCATTTTATTATATCTCGTGGTAGGCGTACTACCCACTCCTATTTCATTATATCAACAGTTCTTCCAAATAAAATTTACTCCAACAAACGCAACAATTAATACAAATTCATAAGATAACAAATACACAAATATTATAAATTACTGATAAAAATAAATAATGACAAGTAGCAATTAAGCACAATTATGAATTTAATATTTAGTGTACTAAATGTCAAGTAGCAACTAAATCACATCATTATGTAGCAATTATAGAATAAATTCAAGGCATAATGTTACGCAAGGAAACCTTGACCCAATAATAATAAGTAACACAATAAAGAAAATGTCAACATGATCACAGTAATAGTGGAATAAAACAATTAATGCACTTGAATGTAACAAGAAGAAATCATAACAAACGGCAATAAGGGTACGATATCACTCTTCGTGCTTTAACACTCTCTCACCCAAGAAATAATCACAAACAAGGGGCAAGGGAATAAATAAAATAATAATAATAATAATAGAAATCCCAGCGAAGGAACACAATTAAACAATTAAATTCCGGCAAGGGTACCATATCAATAGTCTCAACATCCCGTCAAGGGAAAATAATCAATAAGCAACAATATCCTGGCAAGATAGCAATTTAAATACTCTTTCTCTTCCTTTCATTTTTATTGCATATCTCACTTTTCCACTTGAGCCAGTGCTCCAGATGGTTTAATCATTTCATACACTTTCACAATTGTAATATAACTTGAGCCAATGTTCCTCGATGTTCATAGGTCACAATTTTCTTTCATAAGCTTTTCACGACAAATAGGAATCATCACTAAGGCATGAAAGATAAAACAAAATCAAGATATTAGGAATTTAAGGACTCACGATCATGCTAGACACCAACGTATAGATACTCGTCACCATCCCCATATGTCGTACTCGGCAATTACCGCATAGCAAATAAGAATCAACTCCTAATCCCTCAAGCTAAGATTAGACCAAACACTTACCTTGATGCCTTGAACGCAACTCAAGTCTCAATTATAGCTTTACCCCCTGATTCCACCACCAATTCGCTCGTATCTAATCACAAATTACTTAATTATATTAATAAACACTAAACGAATCAACCCCAATGCATGAAAATAATTTTTCAAAAGTTTTACCCAAAAGGTCAAAAATCGCCCCCGAGCCCGCGTGGTCAAAACTCGAGGTTCAAACCAAAACCCGATTACCCATTTCCCATTTTCCCACGAACTCAAATATATAATTTGTTTTGAAATCAAATTTCAAATTAAGGTCAAAATTCCTAATTTTTGAAAAATCTAGGTTCCACCCAGAACACCCAAGTTCCCCCTATGAAAATCTTTGATTTTAGGTTGAAATCATGTTAAAATATATAAATGATTGAAAGAAATGAGTAAAAGCTATCTTAAAATTGATTTGGAAGAAGATTTGTTCTTGAAAAATCGACCAAAGGAGTTGTATTTTGAAAATTGGGTGAACATGACTTACAAATCGGCCAAGTATAGAAGATTGCAGGTCTCTGATATGGGAAATGGGAATAGAGGTTCGCAATTGCGAACGCCCACCTCTCAGATATGGGAATTGCAAAGTGATGTTCACATTTGCGAACACTGAGCAAATTGAAGGGCTTCGCATTTGCGACATGCCCTATTTCACATTTGCGCTCAGGCTGCAAACATTCCTTTCTCGCATTTGCGATGCCAGGCTAGAATTTACGAGACCTGCTTCGCAAATATGAAGACTGTAAAACAAGAATACCAGATTTTTTTCAAAGTTCAAAATATACTCACCCGAGCCCTCAGAGCTCCAAACCAAACATACACACAATCGAAAAATACCCCACAGACTTATTCATGCGATCAAATTGCCGAACTAACATCATCAACATCGAATTTAACCTCAAAATATAAGAATTCTTTCAAACTTCATAAGACATCAAATTTTTGAATTTAGATCTGAATCACGTCAAACGACGTCTGATTTTAACCAAACTTAACAGGAAGGACTTAAAACATATATAAAACTTGTACGGGTGCCAAAACCAAAATAGAGGCCCGATACCATCGCTTTCTAATCAAATTTCATTTCCAATTTTCTTGAACATTTCAGAAAAATAATTTTCTTTAAAAATTTAATTCTCAGGCTCGGGAACTTGGAATTCGATTCCGGGCATACGCTCAAGTCTCATATTTTCTTATGGACCCTCCGGACCATCAAATCATAGGTGCGGGTCAGGTTTCCAAAATATTGACCAAAGACAAATTTATTCATTTTAATATTAAAATTTAGCATTTTTCACAAAAAAATCATATTTAAGCTTTTCAGCTATGCACCGAACTGTGCACGCAAACTGAAGCAACTCTAAATAAGGTTTTCAAGGCCTCGGAACATAAAAGTCAATTAAAAATAGGTGATGACCCTTTGGGTCGTCACATTCTCCATCTCTAAAACAATCGTTCGTCCTATAACGAACAGAAGAAGGAAGTACCTGAGTCGGGGAATGTCACACCTCCTTTTTAACAACCGAATGGTTTTTATATACCCCGTGAAAGGCATAATAAAGGAATTTTTCTACTTTAAGGGCAATCAAAACCGGATTCATTTATATTTAAAAGTTCAGAGTCGCCACTTAGAAAATTTATGATGTCCCACGTCACCGGTTTGAATCCCGAATCGAGGAAGAGTTTGACTCTCTTTTACTGTCGGCGATCCAGAAATCCGAATAAGGAATTCTTTTAACCCAGGAGAAGGTGTTAGGCACTCCCAAATTCTGTGGTTCTATCACGCTCGCTCAACTATTATATTTGATTTTATCCGATTTCCGTATATATTCTATCTTTATGTGCTTTTATTAATAATCCTCTTTATTATTGAAATTTTTACAAGAATTGCAACGTTGTAAAAATATATTTCGGACCACATCGTACCAGTACGCTTGTGGTCTTTGACACATTTCGACTTCGTTGAGATTTGGATTTAGGTCTCATAAATGTACACCTGTATTTAAGAAAGTAGTATTATTATAAATCGCACCTAAAGCATCTACGTGTTAATTAACTTTAGGAAAGACTGTAAAATTATCTGAACAGTCCTTCCGATTCTAATATATATTTTTAACAATTATTGAGGGCCCCGCAGTTGTATAATCGATTTGGTGAGGCTCATCTCATTTTATTATTAAACGTCACACCTAAAGTGACTAAATTGTTCTATTGATTTTGTATCTAAAAGGAAAGATAATCCTAGTTGATTATTTGAGAACTATTTGAACATTTTTTATTATTTGAATCCTCATATCTATTGGGCCTTGAAATTGGCCCAAAGAAGGGACAAAATACAATCATGCTTGAGGAGATATGATACATCCCAGCTCATATGAGCATGTAATATCGAAATTTGGGCCAAGGCCATCCTGGACCAAACAGGACTATTCTTTTTTTGAACAATAGTCTGAGCCCAAACTTTAATCATGCAACATTAAACAATTATTTGAATCAGGTTACCTATGCGTAATTACTAATTTTATAGAAAAATCTAAGTGATTACCCAAAGTTACAATTATTACTAGAAATTAACTAATGCAAACATATTGATCGGGCTTACTGTTTCTAACTAACTTATTATTAAAACTTTACATATTAACTAACATTATGATCAACTTTTAACTATTATTAACAATTGAAACTACATACTCAAATATGTAAAATTGAAATACTGAAACGCTAAAGGAATGAAGTATGTGAAATGTTCATTTTTTAATTGTCAATTTCTAATAATCACATTATTGTTATATAAAACTAAATAGTAGAACATTTTCTTCCGATTTGCAGAATGATTGTAACATATGCAGAATCTAACAATTATCTAATATTCTAAGTCCTAACCATATTACTACAAGTACATCACAGCCAAAATATAGTAATAACAGTCTAAAAATTAGAAGTTAATTACATTTAGACTATCCCTAATGAATACAAATAGTTCTAATTTAAGCCAAATAAGATAAACAACCCTTCCCAATCATTCGTTGGGCTTTAAGGAAGGAAATCACCCTATCGGATACATAATCAGTCACGCCTCGCCACTCGATCCTCGGATTACCTGGAATAGCTAATGTGACTATATTAGCATGATAGTCTAGAATCGCATGGTAAGGAGATAACCAATCCATGCCTAGAATCACTTTATTATTTTTCTTCATTTCTTTGTCTTTTGTTCTTGTCTTCTAATTTTCCTCTTCGAACCGATTAGAAGGAAGGCAGTAGCTCCTCCTACATAATAAACTTAAATTTACTTGTATGACAGAGATTGCCATAATACCTACCATTAGTCGTCTATGGAGATCTGGGATTCGGTATTGAATCAATCCAACATTTCGTTCGGTCACTTCAGCAGTCATAAAAAAAACCTAATTCTCATTCGGGAGGATGAACTAGACTTTTTTCATCGCCCCACCCAAGGCAGATCGAACAAAAGATCTTCCCACTAATGCTTTCATTCTCCCGAGACCTGGGACCTTGGCTTAGTAATGAATGAAGGGAAGCTCTTCGAGCTTTCTCCGCCAGCCTACCCATATGCGAGGCGCCGTCTTAGCCTTCCCTGACCAGGATCGCTCCCACACCTGTAGCGTTCGTGATCGTCATATTGCTCTTTATCGAGAAATCGAAGAAGCTATACAGGGGTTTTCTCGGGCCTATTCATATGGTACCCGATCGGCGCCTCGGGTCGGTAGCTGGGCTCCGGGGCATTACTACCACGGCTACTATCGACCCGAGCCCAAAGAAGGAATTCATTCTGTTGTGTAAAACCAGTGAAGGTGGTGGTGCTCAAACACCAAGTGGGGCTGGGGAGCGAAATTGCTAGTTGAAAAAATCCTTATTAGGAAGAAGACTTGGACAAATCCCCGGTCTTATAGAAGTAGCTAGCAAGTCTAGGCTCGGCCTCATCTTGCAAGGGCAAGGGGGATCCCCTGGCTAGGAGGGTATTCAGCAAGTGCTTCCAAATCTCCTCAACTCAGGCCCCCCTACCAACTACGAACGAGATATCCAGCAACAAGAAGAAGGAAAAGGATTGAATAGACGAACTCCCGAGCATTTGGCGATCTCAGATGTGTCGATATCAATGGTGACTCATTATTTCGATGAATCATTTCTTCGGACGGAAGAAGATTATGTAAACACTTACTCGAGATCTCACTTATCAGATTCCATTGTGGAAGACACAATTTTGGCTGACCGGCGATTACTAGCGATTCCGGCTTCATGCAGGCGAGTTGCAGCCTGGCCAATCTACTCTCCTTTTTTTGGTCTCCCCCCTGTAACTTGATAAATCATAAGAGAGCCATCCTTCTCATCCCCCTAAGGAAGTAGAGCGCGGTGAAAGAATTCCGTCGTTCAGTCGAAGGGGACAGGTTAGCAGCCCCTGCTGGAGCCATCATATTACCCAGCGCGGGATCCCAAAGAGAAAAAACGACTGCTATAAAGAGACCTCTGTATCGACTGAATCACTCTTTTGGTCTAGTCGGTGGAACCGGTGAACCACGCGAGCTGGTTAGATGCGTGGGGCAGAGGGCTCGTAGCCCCTTTCTCTCTTTTTACAGCCTCGTGGACGGACGAAAGAAGGGAAGTTACAGAACGGGGCAGTGAAGGCTCGCGAAGTAGACAGCAAGCAGCAAGCAAGAGCCCGGGATCGGGGGATTGGGGGTGAGAGCGTTAGAGCCAGCCTCTTTGTTTCGATCGGAAAGAAGACTTGGAGACATTGAAAGATATGGCTCGAGTAGCTCTAGAAGCATGTGTAAAAGCTCGTAATGAAGGACGTGATCTTGCTCAGGAAGGTAATCAAATTATTCGCGAGGCTTCCAAATGGAGCCCGGAATGAAATGACAGAATTTTTTACCATAAAAGAATTTCCCCTTTCTTTATTTTACAGATAGAAAAGGGATATATGAAGTTCGTTCTCTTCCTCTGTGCATCTCTGTGATGGGTAAATCTCCACCCTTAACTAGCTAACTCGATGGGACGTCAACAGCGGGAATGCCAAATGCAAGACCTGGACCTGGTTCACGCAGTCAAGCAGCAAAGACCTTCCATGAAGCTCTTCGAGCTTCCGGGTGAGCTTACGCTTACTCTCAGCCTCTTTGATTGGTAGGCGGGCGGGCTAAGCCCCCTACGACTCATATTCCCCAAAAAGTGGATCCCGCTCTAATAGCTCCGAATAAATTAAATACGTGCATTAAGATACGAAGGCTTCTTCTTCCACAACAACGAAGCAACTTCGTCACTTTCGTGTACCCATCGGACGGCAGCCCTTTCGGGGGTTCCTTAGGGACCCCCGGTTCGAACAGGAGGAGTACGCCATGCTAATGTGCCTTGGATGATCCACATCTCAGGGTCAGCCGCTTTGACTTTGATTAGCCAATCGAGTGCGGAGGGTGCTGTGCTCCTCTTCATTTGTTCCCGTTAACGACCACAATAGCGCTCGCTATCTTTCCAGCCATAGGCATATCTGCTTACTTATCTAGGATCAAGGATCTTACGATTGCAGTCAGGAAAGGGGAAAAAGAGCCTGTACCTAACTCCCTTTGAACTACTATATATCCTATCCAAAATTGCCACCATTCCGGCCTATTATTGATAGGGATTTTACCGATGCTGAAGGAAACTGTCTAAGGTGAGGATCCAAGACTGATGGGTACAGAATCCGGTGGGGGAGTAATGTTGATAGAGATCGTCCGCCATGGAGTATGCTGTCTTTCCATAGATCAACGGCATTAGGAGAGGGGGTACCGCCGTTGTCACGGAGCATGGGAAGGACGCGCGGCGATTACCCCGAAAACCTTCGCTTGCCTTTTCTTTCTATTTCTATTTTATTTCATTCCTATTCTCCTTTCTCAGAAAAAGGGCCTTTAACCAAAGTAAAAATCCCTTGGAAAAAAAAAGGTAGCACCGAAGAAAGGAAAGAGCGAGGAGCGTGGTGAGATAGATAGACGTCCAATCCTGCAGCAGCTAGTTGCTCGGCCTTAGTCTTGGGCTGATCTCAGCAGCCTTCGCGCCAAGCAAGACCGCCCTTGTCCCTTTCCTTTCTCCATTCCGCCCTCACAGCCCAGGCACAACGACGCAATTATCAGGGGCGCGCTCTACCACGGATAGATGGATGTGGCCCAATGGCTAAAGCTCTGCCAGCTTCTTGTAGACTGAACTCTCTTCTCTTTAGGCTCCGAGTTCTTTTTTGGGGGGATGGTCTAATTTACTAGTGGCAACCCACCTCGAGCTGATTATGAGAAACCCATTTACGCCTTTGAATGAGAGTTTTGGGATATGGGGCCAAACCCTCTTCTCTCTTTCGCCCATCTACCTCGGCTGCCTTGTCTTCTTCAGTTGGAACCCGGTCTTGCACACTAAGTCATGAGTGAACCTAGGCTCTTCAAGACCAGCCTCGACCGAAAGGGTAAGGGCAAGAATACTTGGATGGACGTAGTTCAGGATCGATGTAATTGAGACAACTAAGTAGAGGATGGGAAGATGTGAGACTGATCATCCTCTCGGACCAGCTACTGATCATCGCCTTGGTAAGCTATTGCCTCACATCAAAAGGTGCTATTCGATAATGTCTGTCTAGCAGACTCCCTGCTAACCCTAGTGAACATTCAAATATCTGTCCTATAGGTCGCGACTGTTGTATTTTAGTCGGTCGGGGGAAGCGGTAGCTTCGTGCTCCGCTTCTCTCGCGCTTGCTTGCGTGAAGGCTTAGAGCCCTTTTCGCTTAAAATCCCAGTTTGGATGAGCAGAGTTAGGCTCGATTTCGATTCATACTGAAAAATAGGTGAATAGTTGATAGCAGATGGGGTCAAGCTAAAGGCAGAGCTTGAATTGGATTTTCAAGTTTTTGAGAGAAAAAACCAGATCTAAGGCTTTCTTTGCTCTGCCTCTGGGCCCGAGAGCGAGGTCCAATGATCCTCTTTTCAATCTCTTACTTACTCTCTCGTGCGATTAACTCTCAAGCCATAGCGAACAAGTAAAGAAGGAATGACCGAACGAAGTCGCTAAAGGCAGGCATCCATCCTTCCGTTTGATCAAAGGCATCCGAGCTGAAGTAATTCAATTCCCTCTGAAATTATTTCAATATTGAACCTTGGACATATAAGAGTTCCGAATCGAATCTCTTTCGAAAGAAGATCTTTTGTCTCATGGTAGCCTGCTCCAGTCCCCTTACGAAACTTTCGTTATTGGGTTAGCCATACACCTAGAATGCAATGTAAGGGTTACGACGGATGGGACCTTAATAAGGCAATTTCTAAGATAATACACTCCGTTTTTTTTCCGTTGCAGAAAAGAGATCCCTTCCCCTCGCTTTCAAAAATGATGAATATGAAGTCCGGGAGATCCGGGGGAGAGATTGAGCTTCAAGAAATAGTAAACGGTCTTATCAATACACAAATGTATAACCCTTCCCCAGCCCCCCCTCGTCGCTTCTGGCGAAGCTGCGAGTTCATGAGCAAGTGAATGAAGGAGCCATGTTCCTAAAAGAAAATGACCCTCTTTCTTTACAAAAAAGAACATAACCTCCGATACGATAAACAGAATAAAACCATATCGAGGTCCTAATTGTACGACTTTGGTATGATGTCCTTCGAACGTGGATTCACGTAGAACATCGCGCCACGTCGAAATCCACTATGCCCAATAATAATAAGTCAACTCGGGTCTTCAGACCCCCAATAGTAACAAGGTAGGATCGGTATATATGATCCACAATAACTGTATCACCCACCGAGTAGACACATACACGGGCAAGGCAAGAATACCACGGGTCGTACCCAAATGATGCGCAAAATATGAAGATACATAGGAATAGGTAGATCCGGGATCAAATAAGACAGAAGCATCCTTATGGCAGACTGAGATAATACCTATGATGACTGCATCTGATGCACTTGCGTCCCTCCTATCTGGAATAGCATAAAACGAGCCTAACCTCCGCTAGTACGATCCTTACCCCTAGGGTGACCTCTGGCTACCTGACCACCACTCCTAGTTGACAGAGCGGGTGCTGAAGAAACATGAGCAGAGAAGACGAAGGCCGATCCCTCTACAGAGACCGCTTACGGAGCAACTAGGGACACTTCCTCCTGATATGGCCCAACTCACCACACTCGAAACAACGGCCTGAAGTTGGAGAAAGGGACTTCTGAGAACCCCTCGATGTAGATGAATCCTGAGCTGAAGGAGTAGGAGTAGAGCTCTAAGCTGGAAGGGCGCTCAATGCGGGCTAGCTCTACTATAGACCCTGTTGGCCCTGATGACCATGATAACCCTGATGACCCTGGCGACCACGGTCTGACGAAACCCCACTAGACTCTGTAAGTCCTGACTGAGGAGATCTGAAGGAACGACCTCTGCTGTCCTGAGACTGGCCCCTAGACGGAGCACCACTGTAACTACCTGTACTACGAGGCCTCTTAGCCTCCCTCTCCTCATGCTCTCGACTACGGTCTGTCTCAATCTGACAAGCCGCATCAACCACCTCCTCAAAAGTAACTGTTGTATCCCTCTCTTTAGTCATCAATATGCGGATAGGATAATTGAGACTATCCACAAATCTCCTGATCCTCTCACGATCTGTCAGAATCATCCACATTGCATGCTGAGCTAGCTGTGTAAACCTCAACTCGTACTGAGTCATTATCATATCTCCATGCTTCAACCACCCGAACTAACGATGCATCTCCTCTCTTTAAGACTGGAGCACATACTTCTCCAGAAATACCGTGGAGAACTGCTGCAAAGTGAGGGGCGCTGCCCCAATAGGCCTACACCTCTCGAAATCTTCCCACCAATGAAATGCTAGTCCTGTGAACTAGAAGGTAGTGAAAACAACACCGCTAGACTCCAGAATACCCGAAGTACGAAGCATACGCTGGAAATTATCTAGAAAACCCTGGGAGTCCTCGCCCTCAACATCGCTGAACGTCGGAGGCTGTAGTCTCCCAAACCTCTCCAACCGATGCTACTCATCATCAGGCATTGCTGGGACGACATGAGCTGGGGCTGGTACGACTGGTGCAGCCGGCTGAACTAGCTGACCTGGAGATGCCTCAGGTACCAGTAAGCCCTCAACTACCGGCTCTGGTGTGCGAGCAACGGGGATCTGATTTCCTCCCCTGCCTGTGAAGATGCTGCTGCAGTAGAGGCCGCAACCACCTGGTCTAAGAAAGTACACACTGATAGGATCTGTGATAAGGTCTCCTGAAGACCCGATATCTCAATAGGCACTGCCGGTGCCTGCACCTGAGCTGCTGGAATGCCTGCGGATGGAGCCTGATCCTGAACCTGATCCACTGGTGGTAGGATCTGACCCTGAGTCTGGTCAGCTGGTGGGTCAGCAGGTGTTGTCGCTGCTACCGTGCCTCAGCCACAACCATGGCCTCTGGGTGCCACTGGTGGTCGTCCACCACGTCTTTTAGCACGGGTTCGCGCCATCTGCGAGAGAATAGAATACGGAAAAATTTTGTTTCATGATAACACAAACCGTACGATATACCCAAGAAAGTGAAGTGTTTCCTAAAGATCTGTAGCCTCCCGAGGATAGATACAATTGTATGTAACTAGCCTTGTAAATCCTTACATTTTCTTAATAAATCGTTGACTATTCAAAATTACTTTATCACGACCCAAACCCGGTCATGATGGCGCCCAACCCTAAAGCTAGTCAAGCCAGACAAACAGTCGTTCATATTCTACAATAAGTCCCGAAATTGACGAAATTTCAAGAAGAATATAAGAGTCAATAATAATACTCCAATAACAATAGTATAATTTAATGCTGAGAAGTGCGAACATAAAAAATAACACTCCCAAAAGATCTGGGGTCACGAGTCTAGAGCCTCTAAGCAAATCTAAATAGTAATAGGAATACTGAAAAAAATACTCAAGTTTAGAAGTATATAGAGAATAAACTAAATTAAAGAAAGAAGCCAGGTCCTGCGAACACCAGCAGCTACCTCAGCAACTCGAGTATACTCTAAAAATAAGTTGGAATGCTCGTCTAACCTTCTTGTGTACCTGGATCTGCACACAAAGGTGCAGGGAGTAGGGGTGAGTACTAAGTACTTAGTGAGTAAAAAGTATATAAAATAGGTGAAAGAAGGAAATCCCCAGAATACCACAGAGCAAAGCTAAAACTACAGTCTGATACCTACCACGAACTAACAACAACAACAAATCACAAATATCACATGTAATTTACAGACAAGAATGCAATGCAATGCACATAACCGCTATGTCGCGTAGCCCGATGCGTTTAACGCCGACGGCGCTCACTGGGTGTGTGTACAAACTTCGGAGGGGCTCCTTCAGACCAAGCGCAATATTCATATCATCCGTTGTGGCATGCAGCCCGATCCATACTCAGTCCACAACATGCATATGAGTCACACAACAATTCAATTTATTATTTCGAGGTTCCAGATTATTAACAATGAAAAATACTTTAATTTAATTTGATTTTCCAAGAACATGTGACTTAGCACTTCATAACAAGGATTTCTAGCCAGGACTGAGATCAATGATTTTACAAATCATGTTATCACATAGATATCTATCCCCTAAGGATACTACAGGTTGGCACAAAGCCCCAAATATGGCTTATAGCCCACATATATACTTAACACAATGTGCGTTTCAATCGCCAATATAATATTATTCTTATTCGGGATGGACCAAGTAATAATCCCCGGTCATAACCAATCCCGAACCTGTCGTGGGGTGCAAGTCACGCCCTAAATAGCGTCACAATGTGATAAGCTGGGATTTCAAACCCTAAGGCTACCATATACTCTAACTACTCACCTCTAACCGGCCGTAGACTCGTCCGCGATACCTTTTCCCTTCGCAAAACCACAGCAATTACACAAAAATATGGGTCAAATAAACATAACCCAATCAAAATTACTTGAAAAACGCAACAATTCACGAAGTTGGTAAACCTGAGCTCCGGGCCCACTTCTCAAAAAATTCTTAAAATTATACAAACGGATTCCTCGTCTCGCCACGAGTCCGTACATATAAAATTTATCAAAATCGGAGTTCGAATGGCCTTTCAAAACCCAAAAACTCATTTTCATAATTTAGTCCCTAGTTCTTCACAAATTCTCCCCAATTTCATGAATTTTGGTGTTGATTCTAGCATAAAATCAAGTTTTTGAGTCAAAAAGCTTACCTCCAGCGATTACCCGTTGATTTCTCTCTTGAAAACTCAAAACCCTCCCTTGACGAAGTAAAAGTGGCGTAAAAATAATGGGGTTCGCGTCTGAAATTTTAACTTAACTGTTCTGTCACTGATGCCTTGTTCTATGCGATCGCAATGCCTCTATGCGATTGCATAGAATAAAATTTTCCGGTTCATTTTTCCGTCTATGCGATCGCAATGAATAGTATGCGATCGCACTGTGTAGAATCCTAAATCTATGCGATCGCATCGGCCTCTATGCGATTGCATAGAGCAATTTCCTGGGCTCCAAATTCCTTCTATACAATCGCAATGACCCCCATGCGATCGCACTGTGTAAATTCCCCAGCCTATGCGATCATATTTGACTATATGCGATCGCATAGAATAAAAATCCACCCCTCTCCAGGTCTTCTATACGATCGCAATGGCTCTATGCGATCGCATAGAACAACATCTGACTGCAATTTTTCTGCTGCAATATTTAAGTTCAAAACCTCCCGTTAGGCATCCGAAATCCTCCCGAGACCCCCGAGACCTAAACCAAATGCACAGATATGTCACATTACTTCATTCAAACTTGCTCGCAACATAAAAACACCATCATAAACATCAAAATCATCCAATTCTTACGGATTCAAGCCTAAGTTTCACTAAAAATTCCGAAACTAACATTTGATCTACAACCCGACCTAAACACCTCCGAATGATCTAAAATTTTGCACGCATATCCAAAATCACCTAACGGAGATACTGCATCTCTCAGAATTTCATTCCGAGCTCCAGATCAAAATCTCGCCTACCATCCGGAATTCGCCAAAATTCAACCTTAACCAATTCAAGCCTAAATCTACACCGGACCTCCGAATTGGATTGCGATTGCTCTCCTAAGTGATAAATCATCCCCCGAAACAAGTCGAATCATCAAAAATCCATTCCGAGATTTCTAACTCATCTCTTAACATTCGATTGATTTTTCCAAACTAACCTTCCCATAAAGAGGTTTATTGCCCCATTTCTAACCGAATTCTATCCGAATTACTTCTGACTCTCCAAGCATATATAAATGAACATATTAAGGTATAAAATAGAGAAAACGGGGTGGTAACTCCCATAACAACGGATCGGTCCGTTACATTCTCCCCAACTTAAACAAACGCTCGTCCGCGAGCGGGTTAAGAAACATACCTGGAGTCTCAAATAAATGTGGATATCTGCTCTGTATCTCCTGCTCGATCTCCCAAGTTTCTTCCTCCATGGGACGACCTCTCCATTGCTCTTTCACCGAAGCTATGTCTTTGGATCTCAACTTACGAACCTGTCGACCCAAAATGGCTACCAGCTCCACATCTTAGGTCAAGTTCTCATCCAGCTGTATCGTGCTGAAGTCTAATACATGAGACGGATCTCCAACGTACTTCCGGAGCATAGATACATGGAACACCAGGTGAACTCCCGACAAGCTAGGTGGAAAAGCAAGCATATATGCCACCTCCCCAACTTTCCTAAGAACCTCAAAAGGTCCAATGAACCGTGGGCTCAGCTTTCCTTTCTTTCCAAACCTCATAACGCCCTTCATAGGTGAAACTTTCAGAAACACCTTCTCGCCCAGTGAATAAGACACATCTCGGACCTTCCGGTCCGCATAACTCTTCTGACGCGACTGAGCTGTGCAAAGTCTCTCCTGAATCACCTTCACCTTGTCTAAGGCATCCTGAACAACTCTGTCCCCAATAATCTAGCCTCGCCGCACTCAAACCAACCGACTGGGGACCTACACCGCCTTCCATATAAGGCTTCATACGGCGCCACATTAATGCTGGACTGATAGCTATTGTTATAAGCAAACTCTGCGAGAGGCAAGTAGTCAGCCCAAGAACCTCCAAAATCAATGACGCAAGCACGCAACATGTCCTCCAGTATCTAAATTGTACGCTCGGACTGCCCATCTGTCTATGTGTGAAATGCTGTGCTCAACTCTACCTGTGAACCCAATTCTCGCTGGAGTGTCCTCCAGAACTGTGAAGTAAATTGAGTACCTTTGTCTGATATGATAGAAACTAGAACTCCATGCAATCTCATAATCTCACGGATGAATATCTCTGCTAGCCGCTCCGAGGAGTATGTAGTACACACAGGAATGAAATGAGCTGACTTGGTCAGCCTATCCACAATCACCCAAACTGAATCAAACTTCCTCGCTGTCCGAGGGAGTCCACTAACAAAGTCCATAGTGATCCTTTCCCACTTCCACTCGTGAATATCAATACGCTGGAATACGCCACCGAGCCTCTAATGCTCATAGTTGACCTACTGAAAGTTTAGGCACCATGCTACATGACTCACAATATCTTTCTTCATATATCTCCACGAATAATGCTGCCTCAAATCCTGATACATCTTTGCGACACCTAGGTGAATAGAATATCGCGAGCTGTGGGCCTCCTCCAATATCAACTCATGATGGCCATCAACATTGGTCACGCATATACGGCCCTGCATCCGCAACACACCATCACTATCAATAGTGACATCTCTGGCATCATCATGTTGAACTCTATCCTTAAGGACAAGCAAGTGTGGATCATCATACTGGCGCTCTCAAATATGGTCATATAAGGAAGACCGAGATACTACGTAAGCCATCACCCGACTGGGCTAAGAAATATCTAGCCTCACCATCTGATTAGCTAGAGCCTGAACATCAACTGCAAGGGGCCTCTCCCCAACTAGAATGTACGCCAAGCTGCCCATACTTATAGCCTTCCGGCTTAAAGCATCAGCCACTACATTGGCCTTCCCAGGATGATACAAGATGGTAATATCATAGCCTTTGAGTAATTCGATCCATCTTCGCTGCATCAAATTCAGATCTTTCTGCTTAAACATGTGTTGAAGGCTGTGGTGGTCTGTATATACGTCACAAGATACACCATACAAATAGTGCCTCCAAATCTTCAAGGCATGAACAATAGCAGCTAACGCTAACTCGTGAAAAGGGTAGTTCTTCTCATGGGGCTTTAACGGACGAGAAGCAAATGCAATAAATCCACCCTCCTGCATCAATACACAATCGATCCCAACTCTCAAAGCATCAAAATACACTGTACAAGACCATGAAGCTGATGGCAACACAAGTACCGGAGATGTGGTCAAGGCCGACTTGAGCTTCTAGAATCTCTCCTCGCATTCATCAGACCACATAAATGGAGCATTCTTCTGTGTCAACTTCATCAAAGGTGAAGCAAATAGAAGAAAAGCCCTGAACAAACCTGCAGTAATAGCCTAACAAATCGAGAAAACTCTGGATCTAAGTAGTTGAGGACAGCTGGGCCAATTCTGCACCGCCTCGACTTTCTATGGGTCAACCCGAATACCATCGTTGGACACTACATGTCCCAGAAAGGTCACAGTGTCAAGCCAGAACTCACACTTAGAAAATTTTGCATACAGCTTTTCCTCTCTCAATCTCTATAATACCACCCTCAAGTGTTGTGCGTGCTCCCCCTGGCTGTGTGAGTACACCAGGATATCATCAATAAATACGATCACAAACGAATCCAGATACGGCCGAATCACATTGTTCATCAAGTGCATGAATGCGGCTGGGCATTAGTCAGCCCAAAAGATATCACCAGAAATTCATAGTGCCCATATCTCATTCTGAAAGTTGTCTTCATAATGTTTGAATCCCTAATCTTTAACTGGTGATACCCCGATCGAAGGTCAATCTTAGAGAATACACTCGCTCCCTGAAGCTGATCAAACAATTACTCAATACGAGGTAACATGTACTTATTCTTTACTGTCACCTTGTTCAACTGCCTATAGTCAATGCACATTCTCATTGTGCCTTCTTTCTTCTTTACAAATAATACCGGTGCACCCCAAGGTGACACACTCGGGCGAATGAACCCCTTATCTAAGAGTTCCTTAAGATGTTCTTTCAAGTCTTTTAACTCAGCTGGTGCCATGCGGTAGGGTGGAATAGAAATGGGCTAAGTGCCGGCACCAAGTCAATACCGAAATCGATGTCCCTGTCCGGCGTCATGCCTGATAGGTCTGCTGGAAATACATCCGGGAAATCCCTCACAATGGGGACCGAATCAAGACTGGGAGTCTTAGACTCAACATCTCTAATGAAAGCCAAATAAGATAAACAACCCTTCGCAATCATTCATTGGGCTTTTAGGAATGAAATCACCCTGTCGGATACATAATTAGTCACACCTTGCCACTCGATCCTGGGATTACCTGGAATAGCTAATGTGACTGTCTTGGAATGACAGTCCAGAATTGCATGGTAAGGAGATAACCAATCCATGCCTAGAATCATGTTGAAATCAACCATGCTCAATAATAATAAGTCAACTCGGGTCTCCAAACCCCCAATAGTAACAAGGCAGGATCGGTATACATGATCCACAATAACTATATCACCCACCAGGGCAGACACATGCATGGGCAAGGCAAGAATACTATGGTTCGTACCCAAATGATGCGCAAAACATGAAGATACATAGGATAGGTAGATCCAGGATCAAATAAGAAAGAAGCATCCCTGTGGCAGACTGAGATAATACATGTGATGACTGCATCTGATGCACTAGCATCCCTCCTATCTGGAAGAGCATAAAAAAAAGCCTGACCTCTGCCAGTACGGTCCTCACCCCTCGGGTGACCTCTGGCTACCTGACCATTACTCCTAGCTGACTGAGCGGCTGTTGAAGAAATATGAACAGAAGATGAAGGCTGATCCCTCTGCTGAGACCGCTTACGAAGCAATTGGGGACACTCCCTCCTTATATGGCCCAACACACCACACTCAAAATAATGGCCTAAAGCTGGAGAAAAGGACTGCTGAGAATCCCTCGCTGCAGATGAACCCCTAAGCTGAAGGAGCAGAAGCAGAGCTTTGAGCTGGAAGGGCACTCAGTGCGGGTTGGCTTTGCTAACGGCCCTACTGGTCATGATGACCCTGATAAGCCTGATGACCCTGACGACCACAGTCTGAAGAAGCCCCAATAAACTCTACACGTCCTGACTGAGGAGATATAAAGGAGCGACCTCTGATGTGCTGAAACTAGCCCCAAGACGGAGCACCACTGTAACTACCTGTACCATGAGGCCTCTTAGCCTCCCTCTCCTCACGCTCTCGACGGTGGTCTGTCTCAATCTGATGAGCCGCATCAACCACCTCTTCAAAAGTAACTGTTGTAACCCTTTCTCTAGCCATCAATATGCGGATAGGATAATTGAGACCATCCATAAATCTCCTGATCCCTCTCACGATCTGTCGAAATCATCCACATGGCATGTCGAGCTTGTTGTGTAAACCTCAACTCGTACTGAGTCACTGTCATATCTCCTTGCTTCAACCACTCGAATTGCCGACGCAGCTCCTTTCTCTGAGACTGGGGCACATACTTATCCATAAATACCGTGGAGAACTGCTGCCAAGTGAGGGGCGCTGCCCCAATAGGCCTACACCTCTCGAAAGCCTCCCACCAATGAAATGCTGGTCCTGTGAACTGGAATGTAGTGAAAGCAACACCGCTAGACTCCAGAATACCCACAGTACGAAGCATATGCTACCAATTATCCAAAAAACCCCTGGGCATCCTCGCCCTCAACACCGCTGAACACCATAGGCTATAGTCTCCCGAACCTCTCCAACCAACGCTACTCGTCATCAGGCATAGCTAGGACCAGATGAGTTGGGGCTGGTACGACTGGTGCAGCCGGCTGAACTGGCTGAGCTGGAGCTAACTTAGGAACCTGTAAACCCTAAACTACCGGCTCTGGTGTGCGAGCAATGGGGGTCTTATTTCCTCCTTCTGCCTGTAAAGAAGCTGCTGCAGTAGAGGCCGAAACCATCTGGGCTAAGCCAGTACACACTGATAGGATCTGTTCTAAGGTCACCTGAAGACCAGGTATCTCAATAGGCACTGCCAGTTCCTTCACCTAAGCTGCTGGAATGCCTGCGGTTGGAGCCTGATCCTGAACCTGATCCACTGGCGTTGGGATCTAACCCTGAGTCTAGTCAGCTGGTGGGTCAGCAAGTGTTGCCACTGCTACCCTGCCTATTCCACGACCACGGCCTCTAGAGGCCACTGGTGGTTGTCCACCACGTCTGTTAGCATAGGTTCTCGCTATCTACAAGAGAATAGAATACGGAAAAATTTAGTTTTATGATAACACAAATCGTACGATATGAATCCAAGAATGTGAAGTGTTTCCTAAAGTTCTGTAGCCTCCCGAGGATAGATACGGACATCTACATACCGATTCGCGAGAGCCTACCAACACCGGCTCATGACTTACGAGGCCTAGTAACCTAGGCTCTGATACCAACTTGTCACGACCCAAACCTGGTCGTGATGGCGCCCAACACTAAAGTTAGGCACGCCAGACCAACAACTGTTTCCAAATAGAAAACCAGACCCAAAAGGACAAATTTCTAGAAGAATATAATAGTCAATAATAATACTCCAATAATAATAGTAGAATTTAATACTGAGAAGTGTGAACTTCGAAAATAACACTCCCAAAAGATCTGGGGTCACGAGTCTAGAGCCTCTAAGCAAAACTGAATAGTAATAGGAATACTGCATAAAATACTCAAGTCTAGAAGTATTTAGAGAATAAACTGAAATAAAGAGAGAAGTCAGGTCCTGCGAACGCCAGCAGCTAACTCAGTAACTCGAGTATACTCTGAAAATAAGCTGGAATGCTCGTCTAACCCTCCTGTGTACCTGGATCTGCACACAAAGGTGTAGGGAGTAGGGGTGAGTACTAAGTACTCAATGAGTAAAAAGTATATAAAATAGCTAAAAGCAGGAAATCCACAGAATACCACGGAGCAAAGCTAAAACTACAGTTCGATACCTACCACGAACTAACAACAACATCAAATAACAAATATCACAGGTAATTTACAAACACGGATGCAATACAATGCACATGACCGCTACGATGCGTAGCCCGATCCGTTTAACATCGATGACGCTCACCGGGGGTGTGTACAGTCTCCGGAGGGGCTGCTTTAGCCCAAGCGCAATACTCATATCATCCGCTGCGGTGTGCAGCCTGATCCATACTCAGTCCACAACATGCATATGAGTCACACAACAGTTCAATTTATTATTTCCATGTTCCAGTTCACTAACAATGAAAAATACTTTAATTTTATTTAATTTTCCAAGAACTTGTGACTTAGCACTTCATAACAGGGATTTCAAGCTAGGACTGAGATCAATGATTTTACAAATCATGCTATCACATAGATATCTATCCCCCTAAGGATACTGCAGGTTGACACAAGGCCCCAAACATGGCTTATAGCCCACATATATACGTAACACAGTATGCGTTTCAACCGCCAATATAATATTATTTTTATTCGGGATGGACCAAGTCACAATCCCCGATCATAACCAATCCCGCACCTGTCATGGGGTGAGAGTCACGCCCTAAATAGCGTAACAATGTGATAAGCCAGGCTTTCAAACCCTCAGGCTAACATATACACTAACTACTCACCTCTAACCGGCCGTCGACTAGTCCGCAATGACTTTTCCCTTCGAATTTGCCGCCTCGTGCATCAAATCTAGTCAAAACCACAGCAATTACAAAATATGGGTCAAAGAAACATAACCCAATAAAAATTACTTGAAAAACGCAATAATTCACGAAGTTGGTAAAACCCGAGCCCCGGGCCCACTTCTCGAAAAATTCCAAAAATGATACTAATGGATTCTTCGTATCGCCACGAGTCCATGCATATAAAATTTATCAATCGGAGTTCGAATGGCCTTTCAAAACCCAAAAACTTGTTTTCATAATTTAGGCTCTAGTTCTTACAAATTCTACACAATTTCATGAATTTTGGTGTTGATTCTAACATAAAATCATGTTTTTGAGTCAAGAAACTTACCTCCAGTGATTACCCGTTGATTTCTCTCTTCAAAGCACTCAAAACCCTCCCTTGACGAAGTAAAAGTGGTGTAAAAATAATGGGGTTTGCGTATGAAATTTTAACTTAATTGTTCTGTCACTGACGCCTTGTTCTATGCAATCGCAATGCCTCTATGCGATTGTATAGGGTAAAATTTTCCGGTTCATTTTTCCTTCTATGCAATCGCAATGAATAGTATGCGATCGCACTGTGTAGAATCCTAAATCTATGTGATGGCATAGAGCAATTTTCCTAGGCTCAAAATTCCTTCTATGCGATCGCAATGACCCCCTTGCAATGGCATTGTGTAACTTCCCCAACCTATGTGATCGCATTTGACTCTATGCGATCACATAGAGTAAAAATCCACCCCTCTCCAAGTCTTCCATGCGATCGCATAGAACAACATCTGACTGCAATTTTTCTGCTGCAATATTTAAGTTCAAAACCTCCCGTTGGGCATCCGAAATCCTCCCGAGACCCCCGGGACCTCAACGAAATGCACAGATATGTCACATTACTTCACTCAAACTTGCTCGAAACATAAAAACACCATCATAAACATCAAAATCATCAAATTCTTACGGATTCAAGCCTAAGTTTCACTAAAACTTCCGAAACTAACATTTGATCTAAAACTCGACCTAAACACTTCCGAATGATCTGAAGTATTGTACGCACATCCAAAATCGCCTAACGGAGCTGCTGAAACTCTTGGAATTTCATTCCGAGCCCCGGATCAAAGTCTCGCCGATCGTCCGGAATTCGCCAAAATTCAACCTTAGCCAATTCAAGCCTAAATCTACACCGGACCTCCGAATTCGATTGTGATTGCTTTCCTAAGTCATAAATCATCCCCAAAACTAGTCGAATCATTAGAAATCCATTCCGAGCTTTCTAACTCATCGGTAAACATCCGATTGACTTTTCCAAGCTAACCTTCCCATAAAAAGGTTTATTGCCTCATTTAATCCGGATTCTATCCGAATTTCTTCTAACTCTCCAAACACATATAAATGAATATATTAAGGTATAAAATGGAGAAAATGGGGTGGTAACTCCCGTAACGACGGGTCGGATCGTTACAAAACTATCCCCGAATCCAAATCCTATTTACCAAATGACCTTACTGCCTTTTACCCCTTTATCCCTTAGATTTGATCAGTTTTATGAAATTATCCTAACACTAATTTTCAGAATTATCAAACAAAATATAGTCTAATCAGCTATAACCAATTGAACTAATCAAACTAACAATTTAATTCTAATAACAAACTAAAATCAAACAAAATTATTTCTAATTAATTTCAGAATAAATTTAAGGACTCATGATAATCAGAATCAAATCTTCGAGAAACCAATATAAAAAATCTAACATTTAATTCTATTAAACCCTAATTAATATAAATTTTAAACAATCAACACAAAAATAATTTTGAAAAATTATCAAAATCTATTAATTCCTATAAAAATTATTTGTTAGGATTTTATCTCTTTTTTTAGTTTCAAAATAGTATCAACTTTAAATGAACAAAATTTAAAAGTAACAATTAGAAAGTCTAAAAAAATATCAAGAATCGGGGATGGGAAAAACACAAATGCATACAAAGAAAAAATAAAAAGAAAATCAAAAGAAAGAAAAAAGAAACACTTAGCTTTTTTTTTCCAGACTCATTCCTTCTTCCTTTCTTTCTTTCTTCCCTTTTTAGTTGAAAATATTTTTTCAGAACTTCAGGGGCTTGAATATCATTTTCTTAGACTCTTGGATCTCCGGCAGACTCTTATTTAACGTTTTAGGATTTTTCAATGGTCTTTGGGACTTGAGGGCTTCAAAATAGGGCTTAGGACATCAAGAGGTGCCTCTGGTGTGATTTTGGTTTAATTTGGATGAAGGGTTGTTCGCCAGAACTAGGGTTCCGGCAATAATAAATTGGATATTCGACGGAATCCAGGCTTATTCGAGGAAAACGAGTTAGAGGGGTGGGAAGAGGAGGCTGAGATTCTTCTATGGTGTTAAGGATCGGTTGATTGGCATCAATGGCGTCTCCCACCTGTAGGGTTCCAGCGGGGCTCTAGGAGAAACTAAGGCGGCTAGGGTTTTGAATCAGAGGAAGAAGAAGAATAAAATGAAAAGGGGTGTGACATTTTGCCCTTTTAAAAGACCATTTATGATTCTTAACCGTTGGATTGGGAAAATCAATGGTTGAGATCCTTTTGGACTCGAAACGGCACCATTTGATTAAATGAAGGACCATCCTCAGCCGTTAGATTAATTAAATGAACGGTTCAGATCACATGAGATGTAACGATTTTGTTTTATTTAATGAGAAACAAAACCAAAACCGGTGGATACAAAACATTTCACAGCCCAGATCTCTTGTACACAACCGGTGTCGTTTTGGCCTTTGAGGCTAACAGACCGGGTGGGTGTTATTTGGGCTTGAATAATTTCTAATTTTGGGTCATTAATTTGGCCCAATTAACAATTCTTTTTCTTTCTTTTGTATTTTCCTCATTTTTGTATTTTTACATTTATTTTCACTTTGTATTTTTGTATTGTATTATTTTTTCTCTATTTCACTTTTCCTTTGTATTTCTGTATTTTTTTTATTTTATATTTTGTATTTATTTTTCTAATTTTATTAAACTGTTAAACTAATTAACTTCTAATTTATGGTAATTTTTCAATTAAAGCGCAAAAATGCCAGTTTTCATTTTTCTTTAAAATGAATTAATACTAAAATTGTAAAATTAAACCCCTAATGCATGTGTATATTTTTTGTATTTTTAATATAAATTATCATGCACAAAATAAAATGTGACAATTAACACCAATTTCAACAAAAATTCATAAAAATCGTAAAATAATAAAGAAATCATTTTATTTGAAACTTTTGGAATAAAATTGCTTAGGGCAAAAATTACGTGCTCATAGGGAAAAGAGAGGATAATGGCTCCGCATATCAGACTCGGACTCCCGAGTAGATGCCTTAAGAGGCTAACCTCTCCACTCAACACGAACTGCTTCGACCTCAGTTGATGAATCTGCCTATCTAGAATAGCTACATGCTCCTCCTCATAAGACAAGTCCTTGCCCAAGTGGACAGTGCTGAAATCTAACACGTGGACTGGATCGTTGTGATACCTCCGAATCATGGGCACATGAAACACTAGATGCACGGCTGATAAGCTCGACGGCAAAGCAAGTCTATAAGCCATCTCTCCTACTCAATCAAGAATCTCAAACGGGCCAATGAACCTAGGGCTAAGCTTGCCCTTCTTCCCAAATCTCATCACGCATTTCATAGAAGTCAATCAGAGCAATACTCGCTCACCAGCCACAAAAGCCACATCTCTAACCTTGCGGTCCGCATAGCTCCTTTGCCTGGATTGAGCTGAACGAAACCTATCCTGAATGATCCTGACCTTGTCCAAGGCCTCATGAACCAGATTCGTACCCAACAACCTAGCCTCTCTCTCAAACCGTCCAACTGGACCCCGACATGGCCTACCATATAAAGCCTCATAAGGAGTCATCCGGATGCTCGACCCATAGTTGTTGTTTTAGGCAAACTCTACTAAAGCCAAAAATGGATCCCACGAACCTCCAAAGTAAATAACACAAGCTCGGAGCATATCCACCAAAATCTGAGTAGTCCGCTCGGACTGACCATCGGTCTGGGGATGAAATCATGTGCTCAACTCAACCTGTGTGCCTAACTCTTGCTGAAGTGCTCTGCAGAAGCGGGAGGTAAACTGCATATCCCGGTCAGAAATAATAGATATGGGCACACTATGAAGGCAAACAATCTCCGGGATATAGATCTCAGCTAACCTCTGAGATGAATAGGAGATTGCTACAGTAATGAAATGTGGTGACTTTGTCAGCCTACCTATAATAACCCATAATGTGTCGAACTTCTTCCGAGTCAGTGGAAGTCTAGTAACAAAGTCCATAGTGATCCGCTCCCACTTCGACTAGGGAATCTCCCTAATATTTTCCCCAAAAAGTCAAAAATCGATCCCGAGCCCGCTTGGTCAAAACTCAAAATTTTGACCAAAACCCGATTACCCATTCACCCCCTGAGACCGGTATACAATTGTTTTCGTATCTGGCCTTAATTTGAGGTTTAAATCTCCAAATTTTGAAATTCTATGTTCTACCAAAAAACATCAAATTCCACCATGAAAAACCCTAGATTCTCAGATGAAATTTTTAAAAATGATGAAATAGATTAAAAATTTTGAGTTAAGAATCATTTTCCTATAATTTGGGGAAGAACTAGCCCTAGGAAAATCGCCTCTTGAAGTTTAAGTTTTGAAAAAAAGGGAGAACGAATAAAAAATCTCGTCTAAGACCCTTTTACTCAACTGGAGATGTCGCAATTGCAACCTCAGCTTCGCAATTACGAAGCTCACAAATGCGAAGCTCTTCACAGTCCTGCTGCTACCGCAATTATGAGGAGAGTATCGCATTTGCGATTGCTGATCCCTCGCACAAGCGAGTAAATGTTAGCATTTTCGAACATGACCTTCCCCAGACCCCCTTTGCAATTGCGAAGATTTGTTCACATTTGCAAACTTTAATAGACTAGGCTTTCATCGTGATTGCAACCAAAACCTCGCAATTTCCATTCTTGCTTGGTTCGCATTTGCGAAGCCTAATCTCGCAATTGCAAGACCAGAACCAGCAAATTTGTAAGTTCAAAAATCAGTCTGTAGCCTATCCAAAACTCACCCGAGCCCTCGAGGCTCCAAACCAAACATGCACCCAAGTCTTAAAACATCATACGAACTCGCTTATTTGATTAAATTGCCAAAATAACACCTAGAACTATGAATTTAGCATCAAAATGCATGAAAATTTCATTGTGTCAAAACTTCTATTTTCCTCAACCAAAGGTCTGAATCATGTCAAATTAATTTTGTTTTTCCCCAAATTTCACAAATAAGGATTATATATCATAACGGACCTATACCAGGATTCGAAACTAAAATATTGTCCCGATACCAATAAGATCAATTTTTTAAAATTATTTTATTTTTAGTCTTATCAATTCTTTCAAAAATTTATTTCTCGGGCTAGGGACCAAGAAATTCAATTCCGGGCATACGCCCAGGTCTTATATTTTACTACGGATCCTCTTTGATCATTAGAACATAGGTTAGGGTTTGTTTACCTAAAACATTGACCGAAGTCAACAAAACCAACTTTTTAGGCCAAAAATCATCATTTCTTAAATTTTTCAAATAATGGCTTTTTGGATACACGTCCGGCCTGCGCATACAAATCAAGGAGAGATAAAATGAGGTTTTAAAGCCTCTGAACATGAATTCAAGTTCTAAAATAGTAGATGAGCCATCACATTTTCCACCTCTAAAATAGTGGTTCGTCCTCGAAGGGACATAGAAAAGTACACGACTCGGTAAAAAGATGGGGATTTCTGCTCCGCATATAGGACTCAGACTCCCAAGTAGCTGGCTTAGTAAGCTGACCTCTACAATGCACATGACCCAAAGGAGAACTCTTTGATCTCAACTGACGAGTGTGTCGGTCTAGAATAGCTACTGAATCCTTCTCGTAGGTCAAATCCTTGTCCAACTGGATAGTGCTGAAGTTTAACACGTGGGATGGATGGTGGTAATACTTCCAAAGCATGGACATATGAAACTCTAGATGCACTGCCGATAAACCTAGTGGCAACGCAAATCTGTAAGACAACTCTCTTACTCGATCAAGGATCTCAAAAGGTCTGATAAACCTAGGGATTAACTTTTCCTTCTTCCCAAATCTCATCACGCCCTTCATGGGCGACACTAAAAGCAACACTATCTCTCCGACCATGAATTCCATATCACAAACCTTCCGGTTGGCATAACTCTTTTCCTAGACTGAGCTATATGAAGTCTATCCTGAATGATCTTAAACCATATCCAGAGCATCGTGTACTAAATCTATACCCAACAACTGAGCCTCCCTCTGCTCAAACTACCCAACTGACGATCGACATTGTCTACCATATAATGCTTCATAAGGAGCCACCTGATACGCTCTCCCTTCCATTCAGGAATCTCAATCTTCTAAAGTAAACCACTAGGTATCTGATGCTCATACTTTCCATGCTGACAATTCAGACACCGAGCTACATATGCAACAATATCCTTCTTCATCCTCCTCCACCGATAATGTTGTCGCACATCTTGATACATCTTAGTGGCGCCCGGATGAATAGAATACAGGGAACTATGGGAAATTCATGTATATTAGGCATACACACAAGACCCTACATCCTCAAAACTCAATCATCTCCAACTGTAACCTGCTTTGTCATCTCCATGCCGCACTGTGTCCCTAAGGACAAGAAAATAAGGGTCATCATGCCGCCAATATTTGATACGCTCAAATAATAAAGATCAAGCAATTGTACAAGATAGAACACAGCTGGGCTCAGAAATATCCAACCTCATGAACTGATTGGCCAATGCCTGAACATCCAAAGCAAGTAGTCTCTCACCGACTGAAATATATGCAAGGCTACCCGTACTAGTTGACTTCCTACTCAAAGCATCGGCCACCAAATTGCGTTCCCGGGATGATACAAGATGGTGATATCATAGTCTTTCAATAGATCTATCCACCTTCTGCGCCTCAACTTGAGCTCCTTCTGCTTGAACAAATACTACAAACTCTACGATCCGTGAACACCTCACACGACACACCATATAAATAATACCTCCAAATCTTCAGCGCGTGATAATGGCTGCTAGCTCCAAGTCATGAACTAGAAAATTCTTCTCGTGAATCTTCAACTACCGCAAAGCATATGCAATAACCATGTCATTCTGCATCAACACCGCACCAAGTCCAAACGAGATGCATCACAATATACTATATATGGCCCTAAACCTATGGGGAACACTAATACTGGTGTCGTAGTCAAACCTATCTTGAGTTTCTGAAAGCTCACCTCACACTCGTCTGACAACCTGAATAGGGTACCCTTTTGGGTTAACCTAGTCATTGGGGTTGCTACAGATGAAAACCCCTCCATATATTGACGGTAATAAACTACCAAACCCAAGATACTCTGGATCTCTATAACTGATGTAGGTCTAGGCCAGTCCTTGACTACCTCAATCTTTTTAGAATCCACCTGAATACCTTCTGCTGATACAACATGACCCGAAAAAGCAAATGAACCCAACCAAAACCCATATTTCAAAAACTTAGCATATAACTAGATGTCTCTCAGAGTCTGAAAAACACTCCGAAGATGCTACACATGCTCCTTTCGGCTATGGGGTAGCAAGATATCATCAATGAAACTATCACAAATGGAATCCAGATAGAACTTGAACACCCGATTCATCAAATCTATAAATGTGTTGCCGGGACATATGTCAAGCCAAATGACATCACTAGTAAGTCATAATGCCCGTATCATATTTGAAAAGTTGTATTAGGGACATTAGATGCCCTGATCCTCAACTGATACCTTGGAACCATGAAGCTGATCAAATAGATCATCAATCATCGGCAATGGGTACTTGTTCTTGATGGTGACTTTGTTCAACTGCCAATAATCTATGCATATCCTCATCGATCTATCCTTCTTTTGAACAAACAACACCGACACACACCTGGGCGAGATACTAGGTCTAAAGCCCTTATTATGCAAATCTTGCAACTGTTCTTTCAATTCTTTCAACTATGGCAGGGCCATACAGTATGACAGAATGAAAAAAATGGGTTGAGTGTATAGAGCCAAATCAACGCAAAGTCAATATCCCTGGCGGGTGGCATCCCGGCCAGGTCTGCAGGAAATACCTTTGGGAACTCCTGAACAACTGGCACATAATCCATAGAAGGAACGTCAGTGCTAGAATCACGAACATAAGCCGAATATACCAAACATTCCTTCCCAACCATACGTTGAGCCTTCATATAAGAGATAACCCATATGGTCGAATAAACAGGAGTCCCTCTCCGATCTAATCGAGGAAACCCTGGAAATGTTAAGGTCACAATCTCGGCGTGATAGTCCAATACAACATGAGAAGGTGACAACCAATCCATTGCTAATATGATATCGAAATCAACCATATCGAGAAGTAGGAGATCTACACTAGTCTCAAGAACCTCAATAATAACCACACAGGAGCAATAGACACGATCTACAATAATAGAATCACCTATTGGTATGGAAACATACATAGGATCACTCAAAGAATCATAAGGCACAACCAAATATGAAGCAAATTAAGATGACACTTAGATCAAATAGAATTGAAGCATCTTTACTACAAACCAAAATAGTACATGTGATAACTGCATTGGAGGACTCAGCCTCAAGCCTGGCTGGGAAAGTATAATATCAGGGTTGATCTCCACCACCCTGAACCATATCCCTGGGGCGACCTTCTGCTGGCTGGCCTCCACCTCTAGCGGTCTGTCTGCCACCTTTAATGGCTTGGACTCTACCTCTAATGGGTTGTCCCCTACCTATGGATCCCTGATCCCTACCTCTAGCTGGTCGTGCAGTTGGTGCCAAAATCATGGAATGAGAAATCTATTGTTATGACTGAAACCCACTAACCTAGGATAGGTCCTCCAATCGTGTTCCTACTCACCACACTCAAAACATCCATCTGAATACTATGGCTAAGGAAACTGAGACTAACCTTGACGAGCCGGCTGACCGCGATAATAACTCTGAAGAGGAGGTTCTGTAATAGGAGCTGGCAGTGTACTATAAGCTGGCTGTTTTGAAGGAGGTACATAAGGACCACGACCCCTTAAAGCTCCATGGGATGTCTAAAGTGCTAAATAAAATGACCTGGGATGATGGCCTCTACCAAAATTAACTCAACCTGCATAAGAAGCCCCACTGAATCCACCGGAGCAACGAGGCCTCTAGTCAGACCCCTAACCACTCCCCTAAGCTAAAATTATCTCAACTCTGGCCACATTGGGTGCATCCTAGAAATAAATCTTACTCCTTATCTTCTTAGCCATCTACAATCTGATAGGCTGTGCAAGTCCCTCATCAAACCTCCTCACCATCTCTCTCTCGGTGGGAAGTATAAGAAGAGCATTGTGATGACCCAAAAGGTCATCATCTATTTTCCTCATTTGTTCCGCGCTTTTGAGGCCTTGAAAACCTTATTTTATATTGCCTCGATTTACATGCATAGTCCGGGCACATAGCTGGAAAATGTTTGTGTTAGAATATGTGAATTCTATGGAAAATTTGAAGAAATTTGATATTAATATTGATATAGTTGACTTCGATCAATATTTTTGGTAAACGGACCCGGACCCGAGATCGGACGGTTCCTGAAGGTCCATAGGAAAACATGGGACTCGGGCATGCGTCCGGAGTCAAATTTCGAGTCCTAGAGCCCAAGATATGAATTTTTCTGTTAAATTGTTTTGCTGAAATCATTAATGAAAATGGAAATGAAAATTGATTAAAAGACCGTGGTATCGGGCTCGTATTTTGGTTCCGACGCCCGGTACAAGTCTTATATATTATTTAATTACTTCCTGCAAAGTTTGATGTGTTTTGAACCATGAGTTCCAAATTTGAAAGTTTATGAAGTTTAAAAGAAGAAATCATGAATTTGAGGCTTAATTCTATGAAAATGATGTTATATTGGCGATTTGATCGCGTGAGCAAGTTCGTGGTATGTTTTTGAGGTTGTGTGCATGTTTGGTTTGGAGTCAAAGGGCTTGAGTAAAGATTTGATAGGCCGTTAGAGCAAATTTTGATAAAGAACACAACTGGTATTTTGCCAAGCTGATATCTTCGCAATTGCGAAGAATTTCTTGCAATTGCGAGATGTCTCAGAATAGGCCTCAGTTTGTAAAAGCGAACAAACCTTCGCAAATGTGAAGTGGCCCAGGAAAGGCCTTGGTCCGCAAATGCGAGGCAACCTTCGCAAATGCAAAGTTGCCCAGGAAGTTCGCAAATGCGAACCAAACCTCACAAATGTGAAGTGGCCAGTATTGGTCTGTGTTCACAAATGCGAACTATATCCTCGCAAACGCGAGTTCCGTAGCCCAGACCTATCATGTTCGCAATTCCCATATCCGCAGTTGTACAATCTGATACTTAAACGATTTTAAACACCCTTTTCACCATTTTTTCAAAACCCAAAACATAACAAACGATTTTCCAAGAGCAATATCACTCCAAATCACTTGTAAGTCAATTTTTACTCAACTCTTTCAATTCCTAACAACATTAAACATGTTTTCCATGAGAAATCAAAGGTTTTTATGGTTGAAATTGTTATTTTTTGGTAGAATATAAGTTTTCATAAATTGGGGAATTGGACCTCGATTGGAGGTCTGATTTCGAAAAAAATCATATAATTGAACTCGTGAGGGAATGGGCAACCAGATTTTGGTCCGAACCCCGAGGTTCGACCACGTGGGACAGGGGGCATTTTGGGAAATTTTGGGTAAAACTTTGAGAAAACCATGAAGGCTTTGAGGTTAGTGTTTGATCTATCCTAGCTTGATGGAATAGGATTGTGTGTGATAATTGCTAATTGCTATGTGATCGATTGCGGTGTATAGGCGTGGTGACGAGCATCTATACACCTACGTCTAGTATGACCGTGATTCGTTCGTTGATACATGTTGTGAGCTAATGTGGGATGTTCTTAAGTCACGTTCTTGAGCCCTTGCCGGGTTGTGAAGGTTGATTATTGTTTCCCTTGCCGGGACTTTGTTGTGTTGTTGATGTTGTTCCCTTGTAGGGATATTGTTATGATTATTTTTTCCCTTGCCGGGATGGTTCATATTACTTGTTTCATTCTCTTGCCCTTGACTGTGATTGTTATTTGGGTGAGGAAGAGTGATAATGCACGAAGGGTGATGTCGTGCCATTTTTACTTATGTTCGCACGAAGGATCATTTCGTGCCTTGTTTACTGTTTATGCACGAAGGAACATTTCGTGCCATTATTAATTAATTTATGCACGAAGGATCATTCCGTGCCTTGTTTATTATTTATGCACGAAGGGACATTCCGTGCCGTTGTTACTTAAACCATGCACGAATGATCATGCCGTGCAATGGATGCGAGGATGAGAGTAAAAGCACGATGGGTGATGTCGTGCACTTTTATTTGATTATTTGGTGAGGATGAGAGTAAAAGCACGAAGGGTGATGCCGTACAACCATTTAAATTTCTTGCTTTGCAATAACTGTTTTTGCTACACTCTATTTTATCTTGCTAATTTATTATGTGTTGTTGATTGTGCTCCCCCAGCATGTTACCTCCTTTGTTAGTTGTGTTACTTAACATCTCTATTATTTTGTGGTACATACATATATAGAACTACACAGGTTTATGTGAGTGTCTGGTTCTAGGCTTGTCACTACTTCGCCGGGATAGGCCAGGCACTTACCAGCACATGGGGTCGGATTGTGTTGATACTACACTTCTGTGCGTTTTTGCATAGGTCCGGGTTTTGAGCAGGAGCAGGAGCAGTGTACACTAGCGGGATTATCGTACTTCTGAGACCGTGGTAGCTTGCAGGCGTCCGCAGGCCCGTCGTCTCATCTATTTACTTTTATTATTGCTGTGGTCTCATTGTTCCGAGACAGACGGTTATTATTTATTTTCTTTCAGACCATTATGTGTAGTTATTCATTAGTAGTTCGTGAGTTTGTGACTCCAAATCTTGGGTAGAAGATTTATGTCAGTTACTTTACACTATTATTCATCTTTTATTCAAAAGACTTTCGCATTTAAAAATATGAATGTTATTCTTGCTATTAAATATGGGAACAAAATGGTTGTATAAAAAGGAAGTTGGTGAGTGAATTGGCTTGCCTATCTACCACGAGTAGGCGCCATCACGATCCCGATGGTGGGGGAATCCGGGTCGTGACAAGTTGGTATCAGATCTCTAGGTTACATAGGTCTTACAACTCTAGAACAAGCTTAGTAGAGCCTGAGGGGTAGGTACGAGATGTCCGTACTTGTCCTCCGGAGTCTATTGAGTTAGGAAAAGTCTTTCATTTGTTTCTTCTTGTCGTGCGATTTGTTCCTCAAATACTGATTGAATTTCGACTTTGTCCTTTCGCAGATGGTAAGGACATACGCTTCTACATATGCTGATCAGCAGCCTGAGCCCCAGGTAGCTCCCGTGAGGGGTAGGGGCCGAGGCCGTGTCGGAGGCCGTGGTAGGGGCAGAGCTCAGCCCCAGGCAGCGGTTCCAGAGGTGGAGCCTCATGTTGAAATTGGAGAGGAGGTTCCAGCCCCAGCAGCTCCAGTGGGCCCAGTCCAGGTCCCATGGGAGGTCTTATTTACCCCGGATCTTCAGGAGGCTTTGGTCAGAATAGCGGGTTTTATGGACAGTGTTGCCAGAGCAGGCTTATTACCAGTTGCACCAGCCACTTTTCACGCTGGAGGAGGGATATAGACTTATGTTGCTCGTACTCCTGAGCCAGTAGCTTCCCAGGCTCAGGCACCAGTAGTTCAGCCAGCAGTGGCCATTCAGACAGGCACTACAGCTCAGGCCGAAGACGGAGCGGCCATGACTTATGATGCTCTATGGAGACTTGATCGGTTCTCCAAGCTTTTTACCACTACTTTCAGCGGTGCCACATCAGAGGATCCCCAAGACTTCTTATTCAGTTTCCATAAGATTCTCATGACCATGGGAATAGTGGAATCCAACGGGGTTGATTTTTGCACATTCAGGCTTGCAGGATCCGCCAATACTTGGTGGAGAGATTTTTGTTTGACTCGACTAGCAGGGTCCCCGGCTTTAATATGGGATCAGTTTGCGTAGTTATTTCTGGAGAAGTTTCTCCCTATTACCCAGTGGGAGACACTTCGGAGGTAGTTTGAGCGCCTCCAACAGGGTTCTATGGCAGTTACCTAGTATGAGACGAGGTTTGTTGATATGGAACGTCATGCGGTTGTGATAATCCCCACAGATCGGGAGAGGGTCCGCAGGTTTATAAATGGGCTAAATCAGCCAATCCGGCTTCAGATGGCTATGGGAGTTGGGAGTGATATATCGTTTCAGGAGCCGGCTAATGCAACTTGTAGGGTTGAGATGGGTCTTGCTCGGGGAGGTGGTTATCCTTCAGACAAGAGGCCTCGTCATTCCGGCAGATTTAGTGGTACTTCGTCTGGAGGCAGGGATTCTTATGATAGGGGCCAGTCTTCCAGGCCTTTTCAGTTAGCTCTCCAGGCTTCGCATGGTGGTTCAGGTGATCATGGTTTCGTGAGCAGTATTCAGACCAACCTCCCATCTATGCCCAGCCCCTTCAGAGTATTTGTGGGGGCCACTCAGGTCGTCAGGGCCAGCAGTCTTAGCAGCCAAAGTGTTGTTACGGTTGTGGTGATCCAGGTCATCTCGTCAGGTTTTGCCCTCGAGCAGCGGGCAACACTCAGCAGTGGGGTCCTCGCCCCATGATTCAGGCCCCATCTGACCCACAGCCTGCCCAGCCAGCCAGGGGCGGGGGTAGAGATCGTAGAGGTAGAGGTCGAGACCGTAGAGGTGGAGACCATCCCGCCAGAGGTAGAGGTCAGCCAGTGGATGACTGTCCCAGAGACATAGCTCAGAGGGGAGGTGCCGATCCCCGTTTTTATGTTTTACCAGCTAGGCTTGAGGAGGAGGCATCAGATGCTGTGATTATAGGTACCATTCTGGTTTGGGATAAAGGTGCTTTAGTATTATTTGACCCTGGGTCTACATATTCATATGTGTCTTCCTACTTTGCGCCATACCTGGCCGTGCCTAGCTATGCCCTGGACATTCCGGTTTATGTGTCTACACCAGTTGGTGACTCTATAGTAGTCGACCATGTGCATCGTTCGTGCGTGGCTATATTCGAGGGTTTTGAGACCCATGTTGACTTATTACTATTAGACATGGTGGATTTCGATGTCATATTGGGGATGGATTGGTTGTCCCCGTATCATGTTATCCTAGATTGTCATGCCAAGATAGTGACCTTGGCCTTGCCAGAATCACCCTGACTAGAGTGGAGAGGGACCCCAGGCCACTCTGTTCGCAATGTTATTTCATATGTTAAGGCTCGACGCATGGTTGAGAAGGGGTGTCTAGCTTATTTGGCATATGTTTGTGATTTCAGTGCGAAGATTCCTTCTATTGATTCAGTTCCTATTGTACGGGATTTTCCCGAGGTCTTCCCTTCAGACCTGCCGGGTATGCCACTTGACAGGGATATTGATTTCTATATTGATTTAGCACCAGGCACTCAGCCCATCTCTATTCCACCGTATTGCATGGCCCCGCTAGAGTTAAAGGAGTCAAAAGATCAGTTGCAAGACCTTCTAGAAAAGGGCTTTATCAGTCCTAGTGTTTCTCCCTGGGGTGCACCGGTGTTGTTTGTTAAGAAGAAGGATGGCTCGATGCGGATGTGTATTGATTATCGACAATTAAACAAAGTGACGATAAAGAACAAGTATCCACTGCCGAGGATTGATGATTTGTTTGACCAGCTCTAAGGAGCGAGGGTGTTCTCGAAGATAGACTTGAGGTCAGGCTACCATCAGCTGAAGATCAGGGCAGCTGACATTCCTAAGACAGCCTTTCGCACTAGGTACGACTACTATGAATTCTTGGTCATGTCTTTCGGGTTGACCAATGCTCCAGTAGCATTTATGGAGTTGATGAATTAGGTGTTCAGGCCTTATCTAGATCTGTTCGTGATAGTCTTTATAGATGATATCCTGGTATACTCCCGCAGCCTGGAAGAGCACGAGCAGCACCTCAGAGTGGTTCTTCAGACACTGAAGGATAATCAGCTATATACCAAGTTTTCAAAATGCGAGTTCTGGTTGAGTTCAGTTGCATTCCTGGGTCATATCGTGTCAGTAGAGGGTATTCAGGTGGACCCAAAGAAGACCGAGGCAGTCAAGAATTGGCCTCGACCAGCTTCAGTGGCCGAGATCCGGAGTTTCTTCGGGTTAGCAGGCTACTAGCGTTGATTTGTAGAGGGGTTCTCTTCTATTGCAGCCCCAATGACCAGGTTGACCCAGAAGGGTGCCTAGTTTAAGTGGTCAGATGAGTGTGAGGCGAGCTTTCGAAAGCTCAAGATTGCCTTGACCACAGCAGTAGTATTAGTTTTACCCACGAGTTCAGGGCCTTACACAGTTTACTGTGATGTATCCCGTACTAGGCTTGGAGCGGTATTGATGCAGGGTGGCAAGGTTATTGCTTATGCTTCGAAATAGTTGAAAATCCATGATAAGAATTATCCGGTTCATGTTCTTGAGCTGGCAGCAGTGGTTCATGCCTTAAAAATCTGGAGGCATTATCCATATGGTGTGGCATGCGAGGTATACATGGATCACAAAAGTCTTCAGTATTTATTCAAGAAAAAAGAGTTAAATGTGCGATAGAGGAGATGATTAGAGTTGCTGAAAGACTATGATGTTAGTATCTTATATCACCCAGGTAAGGCCAATGTAGTGGCCGATGCGTTGAGTAGAAAGTCTGCCACCATGGGTAGTCTCACTTTTATTTCGGTCAGCCAGAGACCACTTGCTCTAGATGTCCAGGCCTTAGCCAATCGGTTCGTGAGACTAGACATTTCTGAGCCTAGCAGGGTGTTAGCTTGCACGATCGCTCATTTTTCCCTATTAGAGCGTATCCGTGAGAGGAAGTTCGATGATCCTTATTTGTGTGACCTAAGGGATACTGTACAGCGGGGAGGTGCCACGAAGGTAACACTAGATGATGACGAAGTATTGAGATTGCAGGGGCGAGTTTGTGTGCCCAACGTTGAGGGGATTCGAGAGTTAATCTTAGCGGAGGCCCATAGTTCGCGGTATTATATTCACCCCGGCGCTGCGAAGATGTATCAGGACTTACGGCAACACTATTGGTGGCGTAGGATGAAGAAGGACATTGTTGCGTATGTCGCTCGGTGTCTAAACTGTCAGCATGTTAAATATGAGCACCAGAGGCCGGGTGGTGTATTCTAGAGAATTGAAATTCCCGAGTGGAAATGGGAGCGGATTACAATGGACTTCGTTACTGGACTCCCTTTGAGTCGGAGGAGATTTGATGCTATTTTGGTCATTGTTGATAGGCTGACCAAGTCAGCACACTTCATTCCAGTATCTATCTCTTACTCATCGGAGAAGCTAGCAGAGATTTACATCCGGGAGATTGTTCGCCGTTATGGGGTGCCGGTGTCTATTATCTCATATCGGGTACGCAGTATACCTCGCATTTCTGGAGAGCGGTCCAGCAAGAGTTAGGCACCCAAGTTCAGTTGAGTATAGCTTTTCATCCTCAGATGGACGGTTAGTCCGAGAGGACTATTCAGATCCTAGAGGACATGCTCCGAGCCTGTGTCATTGATTTTAGAGGCTCGTAGGACCTATTTCTGCCATTAGCAGAGTTCTCCTACAACAACAGCTACCAGTCTAGCATTTAGATGGCTTCGTATGAGGTGTTGTATGGTAGGCGATGTCGGTCTCCAGTCGTATGGTTTAAGCCAGGAGAGGCTCGATTGTTGGGTACAGACCTAGTTCATAAGGCCTTAGACAAGGTCAAGACTATCCAGGAGATGTTGCGTTCAGCGCAGTCCAGACAGAAGACTAATGCGGATCGTAAGGTCCGAGATGTGGATTTCAAGGTTGGTGAGCGGGTATTGCTCCGAGTATCGCCTATGAAGGGCATGATGAGGTTCAGAAAGAAGGGAAAGCTCAGCCCTAGGTATATTGGTCCATTTGAAATTCTAGACCGAGTGGGAGAGGTGGCTTACAGACTTGCACTGCCACCTAGCTTATCAACCGTGCATCCGGTCCATTTGAGATTCTGGACCGAGTGGGAGAGGTGGCTTACAGACTTGCACTGCCACCTAGCTTATCAACCGTGCATCCGGTTTTTCATGTATCTATGCTACGGAGGTACCACGGCAATCCTACACATGTATTAGACTTCAGTACTGTCCAATTAGACAAGGATCTATCTTACGAGGAGGAGTCGGTGGCCATTCTAGACCGGCAGGATCGACAGTGGAGGTCGAAGAGTTTTCCTTCAGTGCGCGTCCAGTGGAGAGGTCAGCCGCCTGAGGCATCGACCTGGGAGTCCGAGTCTGATATGCGGAGCCGTTACCCACATTTGTTCCCCTACTTAGGTTCTTCCTTCTATTGTCCGTTCGAGGACGAACGGTTGTTTTAGAGGTGGAGGATGTGACTACTCAAATGGTCATCACCTGTTTTTCTCATTTGTTCTGCGCTTCTGAGGCCCTGAAACCTTATTTTATATTGCCTCGATTTACGTGAGTAGTCCGGGCACATAGCCGCAAAATTTTTGTGTAAGAATATGTGAATTCTATGGAAAATTTGAAGAAATTTGATATTAATTGACTTCGGTCAACATTTTTGGTAAACGAACCCGGACCCGAGATCGGACGGTCCCGAAAGGTTCGTAGGAAAATATAGGACTTGAGCATGCGTCTGGAGTCAAATTTCGAGGCCTAGAGACCAAGATATAAATTTGTCTTTTAAATTGTTTTGCTGAAATCATTAATGAAAATGGCAATGAAAATTGATTAAAAGACCGTGGTATCGGGCTCGTATTTTGGTTTCGACACCCGGTACAAGTCTTATATATTATTTAAGTACTTCCTGCAAAGTTCGATAGAATTTGAACATCGTTTGATGTGTTTTGAACCATGAGTTCCAAATTTGAAAGTTTATGAAGTTTAAAAGAAGAGATCATGAATTTGAGGCTTAATTCTATGAAAACGATGTTATATTGGCGATTTGATCGCGCGAACAAGTTCGTGGTATGTTTTTGAGGTTGTGTGCATGTTTGGTTTGGAGCCCGAGGGCTCGGTTAAAGATTTGATAGGTCGTTAGAGCAAATTTTGATAAAGAACACATCTGGTATTTTCCCAAGCTGATATCTTCGCAATTGCGAAGAATTTCTCGCAATTGCGAGATGTCCCAAAATAGGCCTCAGTTCGCAAAAGCAAAAAAATCTTCGCCAATGCGAAGTGTCCCAAGAAAGGCCTTGGTCCGCAAATGCGAGGCAACCTTCGCAAATGCGAAGTTGCCCAGGAAAAGCCCAGGTTCTCAAATGCGAACCAAACCTCGCAAATGCGAAGTGGCCAGTACTAGTCTATGTTCACAAATGCGAACTATATCCTCGCAAATGCGAGTTCCGCATCCCAGACCTGTCATGTTCTCAATTGCGAACATATGTTCGCAATTCCCATATCCGCAGCTGTGCAATCTGATATTTAAACGATTTTAAACCCTTTTTCACCATTCTTTCAAAACCCAAAACACCACAAACGATTTTCCAAGAGAAATATCACTCCAAATCACTTGTAAGTCAATTTTTACTCAACTCTTTCAATTCCTAACATCATTAAACATGTTTTCCATGAGAAATCAAAGGTTTTTATGGTTGAAATTGTTGTTTTTGGGTAGAACCTAGGTTTTTCATAAATCAGGGAATTATACCTCGATTTGAGGTGCGATTTCGAAACAAATCATATAATTGAACTCGTGAGGGAGTGGGTAACCGGATTTTGGTCCGAACCCTAAGTTTCAACCACGTGGGACTGGGGGCATTTTGGAAAATTTTGGGTAAAACTTTGAGAAAACCATTTTTATGCATCCAAACCAATTTATATAGTAATTATTAAAGTAATTGAACCAATTGTGATTAGATTCAAGCGAGTTGAAGGTTGAATTTCGAGGTAAAGCGATAGTTGAAGGTTAATTAGACTTCAAGGCTTTGAGGTAAGTGTTTGATCTATCCTAGCTTGAGGGAATATGATTGAGTGTGATAATTACTAATTGCTATGTGATCGAGTGCGGTGTGCAGGCATGATAACAAGCATTTATACACCGGCGTCTAGCATGACCGTGAGTCGTTTGTTGATACATGTTGTGAGCTAATGTGGAATGTTCTTAAGTCATGTTCTTGAGCCCTTGCCGGGTTGTGAAGGTTGATTATTGTGTCCCTTGCCGGGACTTTGTTGTGTTGTTGATGTTGTTCTCTTGTCGGGATATTGTTATGATTATAGTTTTCCCTTGTCGGGACGGTTCATATTACTTGTTTTATTCTTTTGCCCTTGACTATGATTGTTATTTGGGTGAAGAAGAGTGAAAATGCACGAAGGGTGATGTCGTGCCATTTTTACTTATGTTCGCACGAAGGATTATTCTGTGCCTTGTTTTACTGTTTATACACGAAGGAACTTTTCGTGCCGTTGTTACTTAATTTATGCATAAAGGATCATTCCGTGCCATGTTTATTATTTATGCATGAAGGGACATTCCGTGCCGTTGTTACTTAAACCATGCACGAAGGATCACGCCATGCCATAGATGTGAGGATGAGAGTAAAAGCACGAAGGGTGATGCCGTGTACTTTTATTTGATTATTTGGTGAGGATGAGAGTAAAAGAACGAAGGGTGATGCGGTGCAACCATTTAAATTTCTTTCTTTGCAATAACTGTTTTTGCTACACTCTATTTTATCTTGCTGATTTATTATGTGTTGCTGATTGTGCTCCCCTAGCATGTTACCTTATTTGTTAGTTGTGTTACTTAATATCTCTGTTATTTTGTGGTACATACATATATATAACTGCACAAGTTTATATGAGTGTCTGGTCCTAGGCTTGTCACTACTTCACCAGGATAGGCCAGGCACTTACCAGCACATAGGGTCGGATTGTGCTGATACTACACTTCTATGCGTTTTTGCACAAGTCCAGATTTTGAGCAGGAGCAGCAGAAGTAGTATACTAGCGGGATTACTTACTTCCGAGACCGAGGTAGCTTGCTGGCGTCCGCAAGCCCGGCGTCTCCTCTATTTACTTTTATTATTGCTGTGGTCTCATTGTTTCGAGACAGACAATTATTATTTATTTTCTTTCAGACCATTATATGTAGTTATTCCTTAGTAGTTCGTGAGTTTTTGACTCCACATCTTGGGTAGAAGATTTATGTCAGTTACTTTACACTATTATTCATCTTTTATTCGAAAGACTTCCGCATTTAAAAATATGAGTATTATTCTTTCTATTAAATATAGGAACAAAATGGTTGTATAAACAGGAAGATGGTGAGTGAATTGGCTTGCCTAGCTACCACGAGTAGGCGCCATCACGATCCCGATGGTGGGGGAATCCGGGTCGTGACAAGCATGACGGGCCAAATCGACAAATCTGGTATCGTACTAAGTGACGGTCATAGAACCCTGATAAAGGCACTTAAAATGCCTTCGATAGTCCCATATATGAGTGATAGGAAGATATTTCTCTAAGAATAGCTGAGAGAACGGGTCCCAAGTAAGAGCTGGTGATCCTATTGGTCTCAATTATCCCCATGTTCTATGAAACCTCATGACAACTGTCTAAATTGTGCTGGGGATCCTTTGAATTTGTACCACTATAGATAGTGGTGAAAAGCTTGGTAACTATCTAACCTCCACAAAGCATCGGAAGATATAGTTGATCCGTCACCGGTCTGTGCTACAACACTCGGCAGAATAACCCCAACTGGCTAAGTTGCTGGAGTCTGAAACAGGGGAGCCATCTGCTCTCGAGTGTGAGTAGCGGGAGTCTGAAACTAGGGAGCCATCTGCTCTGGAGTGTGAGTAGAGGGAGTCTGTGCTCCTCCCCCAGCTCGAGAGACGGCTAGTGCTATAGGAAGCATATCGACATGGGTAACACTCTCTATAAGGCCCACTAGGTGAACCAAATCATTCAGAAGTATCGGGGTATCTATGAACCCCTCTGGAACGTGAGCTGGCCCTGCTGGAACATCTAGGTCGGAGCCTCCTTATCAAACTCTACCTGAGGCACCACTGCTGGTGTTGCTGCTTGAGCTCTGGGTTGTGCCCTGCCCCTGCCTTGGTCTCTAGCACAGCCTCATCCTCGGCCTTTTCTCTACATAAGAGCTGCCACCAAGGGATCGGGCTGTGGATCAACTGATGAAGCGGTACGTGTTCTCGCCATCTGAGAAAGAATAGAGTAGAGATTTGAATTAGCATTAAGAGATCAAATCGTTCGGTAGAGATGAATAGAAGTGAAATTATTCCTAACTCTGTAGCCTCTAGGGGATAAGCACGGACGTCTCTATACCGATCCCTCACACTCTACCTAGCTTGTTCGTGAATTGTGAGACCCGGACAACTTCGTGCTCTGATATCAACTTGTCACGACCTGAATTTCCCAACGTCGGTACCGTGATGGCACCTAATATCGCTCTCGCTAGGTAACCCAACATTAGAGAATTGTTCACTTTCTTCTTTTACATTTTCATAGTTAAGATTAACAAAAGCTAATTCAAACAGAAATAAAAGCGGAAGTACGTATTCAACTGATTATCCTTTTACTATTAACAGAGAAACCAAAGCAGTTACCACGTCGAAACTGGTGTTACAACTCACGAACTTTCTATGAATTACTGCAAATACTGGTCTAAAAGAAAAATACATCTATCTTGAAAGTAAAAAAAATAGAGACATAGAATGTAAGAGGAGATGCCAGAGCATACGGACGCCTACAGAACTACCTTGGGTCTCCTGAATGAAGTATCAGCAACCGACCTCTCGATCAGCCACTACCAACTTCGAAATCTACATAGAAAGTGTAGAGTGCAGTATCAGTACAAATGACCCCATGTACTGGTAAGTGTCGAGCCTAACCTTGACGAAGTAGTGACGAGGCTATTGCGGGGCATATACAATATATCCTGTAACAATTTATAATAAGGCAAAAAGATAATACGGAATGAAATAGGATAGTAACTTGCATTAAATCAATATGGAACCCGATCGTTCTACCAATACTTAGCTATAACCAATCCTTAAAAGAGTTTCAACATCACAATAGTAAATCTCAGTAGAAGAGATGTACATAAACAATAAATGATGCAGCGTGCATCCCGATCTCACCATATAATCAATAACAGTATGAACATTTACCTTTATTACTCCTTATTGCAGCATGCAGCCCAATCTCATTAGTCACCCTTATTACTAATCAATTTATTTCTCATGTTGCGGTGACAACCCGATCCTATCTCTTCACCCTTATTACTCGTTGTAGCGGTGTACAAACTCGACCCCACCAGACAATCACATTTTACCCTTATTTCTCATGTTGTGGCGTGCAACCTGATCCCACCATATCAGTACCAATCACAAAATAAAAACAAGTATTTCACAATATAACTCAAACCCACCACAATAGTTGTACCTCAAACTATAAAAATGAGAGATCTATACAATTATGAAACTTCAACAGTTAATACTACAAAGGAGACCAACCAAAGGGTACCATGAATCACCAATAACCCACTTAAACCAATAATGTAATATATGGAAATTACAGAAACAAGAAGGAATTAGCCATGGAAGCATCAATAAGCAAGTAGCAGTTAAGATAGGAAAATAATATATTAGGAAATGGGGAAGGGAATGGGCTAAACAGATAATTTGGCGACGTATAAGTACTCGTCACTACACCTATATATCACATACATGGAATTCCACATAGCAATTAATTCGGGAAATCCTAATCCCTCGAGTGAAGGTTAGACCAAACACTTACCTCAAGTTAATATGTATTTCAAAGCTTAATTACCAATTTACCTCTCGGTTCCACCTCCAATCCACTCGTATCTAGACATAATTAATTTAATAACATCAATTAACGCTAAAAAAATTAATTCTAACACATAATTAAAGATTTCCCAACATTTTTTCCATAAAGTCAAAAATCGACCACGGGCCCGCTTGGTCAAACCTCAAAATTCAGATCAAAACCTGATTATCCATTCATTCCGGGCTCCGATATACAATTGGTTTTGGAATCCGACCTCAATTTGAGGTCTAAATCCTTAAATTTCAAAATTCCGGTGTTCTACCAAAAAATACTCAATTCCACCATGATAAATCCTAGATTCTAGAATGAAATTTTGTAAAAAGATAAAATAGATTGAAAGAAATGAGTTAAGAATTATTTACCTATAATTTGGGGAAGAACTTGCCCTAGAAAAATCGCATCTTGAAATTTAGGTTTTGAAAATGGGAGAATGAATGAAAAATTCCGTATAAGACCATTTTATTCGGTTGTAAATGCCGCAACGAAGCTGGCAAGTGCAAAGAAGCTATCGCAAATGCGAAGCCCTTTAAAGTCCTGTTGCTATCGCAATTGCGAGGAGAGATTCACATTTGCGATCTTTTACCCCTCGCAAATGCGAGTAAATGTTCGCATTTGCGAACATGCCCTTCCCTAGACCCCCTTCGCAATTGCAACGATTTGTTCGTATTTGCGAACTCTGCTGGCCCAAGATTTCATCGCAATTGCGATAAGTATCTCATAATTGCCATGCCTGCTTGGTTCACATTTGCGAAGCTTGATCTCACAATGCGAGATCAGAGGCCTGCTACAGACATGAGTTACACTAGTAAATTTCTAAGTTCCAAACTCACTCCTATCCAAAACTCACCCAAGCCCTGAAGGCTCCAAACCAAACATGCACGCAAGTCTTAAAATATTATAGAAACTTACTCATGCGAAATCGCCAAAATAATACCTAGAACTATGAATTTAGCACCGAATTACATGAAAATTTCAAGATAGTTTCAAAATTTTTATTTTTCTCAACCATAGGTCTGAATCACATCAAATCAATTTTGTTTTTCACCAAATTTCACATATAAGGTTTAAATATCATAATGAACATGTACCAGGCTCCGAAACTAAAATACGGGCCCCATACCAACAAGATCAAATCTTTTAAATTATTCCATTTTCAGTCTTATCAATTTCTTTCAAACTTTCTCGGGTTAGGCACCTCGGAATTCGATTTTGGCCATACGCCTATGTCCCTTTATTACGGGTCCTCCGGGACTATCGGAATACGTGTCCGGGTCCGTTTACCCAAAACGTTGACCAAAGTCAATAAAAATCAACCTTTTAGGCCAAAAATTATCATTTATAAAAAAATTCACATTAGGGATTTCGGGATACATACTCGAACTACGCTCAATTTAAGAAGAGATAAAATGAGATTTTTAAAGCCTTGGAACACGGATTGGAGTTCTAAAACAGAAATGACCCTTTGGGTCATCAAATAAATAGATTAAAATTTTTATCATATTTTTGGATAAAATAATATACTAAACTTTAAAATAATGAAAGTGTAGGTCATAGTGTTTTAAATTTTTTTGAGGGAATTTAAATGTTAGAAAATACTAGTACTAGTAAAATACTTTTGTTTTAGCAAAGCACGAGAATTCAGTGTACTTGACCGTCCTCAAGATGACTTAGATATTTTTTGGGAATATAAAGATAATGTTTTTTTGAGTAATAAGTGAATAACAATAGAGAAGAGGACACGTAACCCGTGAAGCACATGGAATGCTAAATTCTCTGCAAAAGTACAAACAATATTAAAATACCACTTATTTTGATATTAATCTGCAATTCTGCCATTACATTTTATTCTTTGAATTAACACTTCAACTTCTAGTTCTGTCTTTTGTATAGAAAATATAAAATAATTCTGCCAGAAACAGAACGGTAGATTCTTTGCCGACCAACAAGTAGTTCTCTTTTATAAAGGTTATTATTATTAATAATAAAACCATATACCCTATTACCCTCTCATTTTAATTTAGATTTGATAGTTTGACCGTTACGAAATTTAATTTTTTTTTTTTATATTTATGGTCTTAAAAATTTAAGGAATAAAAGATTTATGAAGCTATAATATTTATATGATTATAAAAGCTTTTCATTAATGATAAAATGAAGAGTTTAAACATTCTTTTTGAAAGACACGAATAATGAAAATATGTTATCTAAACTGAAACAGATTGAATATATATTTTTTTTAAAGTTTTTCTCCATATTATATAATTTGATCTACGTCAACCTCAAGATAACACAATTCATAAGTGTGAAACTATAATGAAATAACATATTGAAAAGGAGGAGATAAATCTAATATTATATTAAAAAAATTATATCCAAAGACTTACAATCTATTAAAATTTATTAACACTTAGCTAAAACAAAGACTGTGAAAAAAAAAATTATATAAACGATAACTATTAGCTGGGACTACATTTCAGTCAAATAAACACATTTACTTTAAGTGTTTATGTTATTTTAAGATCTTCTAATCCTGTGTGATATTCTTATACCATTCAAAAATACTATAGAGAACTTCTATTATTATTATTATTATTATTATTATTATTATTATTATTATTATTATTATTATTATTATTATTATTATTATTA